>OZ005652.1:117629067-117804067 GCA_963930645.1 Salticus scenicus | reverse complement strand
ATGATAAGGCAGACGATTTACATATTAGAGAAGTAGTATAACACCAAATATCCAAAAAAAGTCCATTTTATTCTCAATATTTAAAAAAAAAAAAAAAAAAAAAGTACGATTTTTTTGTTAAAAGTAAAAAAATCGATAACTTTGTTTTAAATTATCGCAGATCGATGGTTCAACCATTCGCTTTAAAGGTATTGGCGAGCTCTTTTGAAAGATATCCATCATGAAAATTTACTCCCCACGAGGGGGGACTTCCCCCAGGGGGGAGGCGAGGCTCCTACATACACAATTTTTCCCAGTTATTCTCTATTACAAAAAATATATATTCGTTTCATTTTGTTTAGTGCAGTCTATAGACGTTAAACTCTGCTTTCCTGCAATTTCCCCCATAGACATAATGTATTAGAATTCGCTTGATTGTCCATGTACACGAACCATTTCCTTGATCTTAACGAAAAGCTTACTGTAGCATTCCTATATGATACACCTTTAGAATACCAAGTTTGAACTTTCTGCCGTATTTTGTTTTTGAGATATGCTGATAACAGACACACAGACACACAGACATACAGACACACAGACACACAGACACACAGACATACACACAGACCATTTGCTAAAAACAAGATTTTCATATTCAGGGGACCTCAAAACATGTAAATATAACAAAATCTCGAGTTAGAAAATTTGACCCCAAAACAATACTTTCTCTACCTTATGGGTAAGAGAAAGTAATAAGAGAAAGTAAAAAAAAATACCATTGACTATTACTGAAATTAAAATTACTGTTTCAATTTTAAGAAAAGAAAAAAAAAGTAAAAAAGGCTTATAAATTAGAAGTTTTGTAAAAAATTACTTATCAGTTCTGAAATTCAACATAATGAAATACAAATTTTCACTACAAAATGCTTGTTTAATTTCATGATTTGCAAGAATTTTAACGTTCTTACGATTGATCGGTTCTCGCTTTCTGTCCTGTCTCTGCGCCGATCGCTTCCTCTCTGACGCTGCGTTTATGGTGGGATAGAAAAGGTCTAGTATACTAGGAGCTGCTTAAACTTGTACAAAGCATGAATGCGAGCAAGTATTGTAACCTGTGTGAAAAACGGATTGCAGTTATCGAGAAAAAGTGACCAGTATTAGTGAACGGAAATGAAATTCTGTACCATCAAGATAATGCAAAACCACATACCGTAATGGTAACGCAACAGAATTTGAATGCCGTTGGATAGGAATTTCTCAGTCACTCACCATATATACATAAGATAGCTCTATCAGATCACTGTCTATTTCGCTTGCTTCAGAAAAATTTGACGAGAAAAAATGTACTTCTTTCGCAGTTCTCTTCATGGTAGTTGCTGAATATTTTAGGTTAAAAAATGACAGCTTCTACGCATGGTGTATCGACGAGCTGCCAGTAGTTGCAAATAATTGATATTATGTTATTGATTAAAATATTAATAAACATTATTAAAAACGACTCAAATGTCTTATTTGAAATTCGAGAGATATTGTCTGCCATTCTAATATGTACTGCATTAGAATATGAAATTATTAAATTTACTAAATAAATGTTTACTAAATAAATATTACTGTGCACGCGCAAGCATTAACAAGGTTTTCTTGCCTGATAACTAGAAATATTTAAAAAAAAAAATGAAAATATTAGGAAAGATTTGAATGATAGCGTCGAAATATATAATTATATATATATATACATTTTTTTTTAAACTCTCAAACACAAGAAAAATGTAAACAGATTTTAACAAAAAATTACTTTAAATCAATGTACATTATACTACCGTTAATTAATTTAAAATAAAAACATGGTTATAAAAGACCGCATTATTCTGTTTATTAAATAATTATATACTATAGTGCATTTAATTTATTTTATGTAAGATTTTGATAAAAATAAACATTAAAAGTTATATAGCAAAGAAAAAAATATATATATTTAACGTTCTCTAAAAGATTAATAATAATAGTAATAATAATGATAATGATAATAATACACCAAAGATAGTACTTATTAGAATATGTTCTCCGATTTTTAAAGCAAATTTAGAATGTAACAAAAAAGCAGTGGAGTAGCAAAATTTTCTATTGAGGATGTAGATTGTTCTTATAAATTGTTCTTATAAGTGAAAACATATTTTATTTATTTATTTATTTTTTATATTTTTGACTTTAACTGTTCCTTGCGGTTTTTTGTAAGATCCTCCGACAAAAAAAAAAAAAAAAAAAAAAAAAAAAAAAAAAAAAATATTATTTTGCTGCATCTTCAGGTTAACATTTAGAGACAGGTTATTATTAATATTATGAATATTGTTGTTGTTGTTCCAAGTTAGGAAGACTAAAATATAATGAGGAATGCGCTTTTTGAAGAATATTTGCAGAATAAATTTCGCTGATTTCTAGGTAAAGTAACATTCTACTTTCCTTAAATTAAACATGCTTTGTAAATCTAAAAAACTATATGTACATATACATATACATATATATATATATATACAATACACACAGAGACACTGGTAATAGCGCACCAAGAACGACGCGACGGATTAAAATGAAATTTAATACATGTAATCATATACAGATGATGTATTCACTTGTTCCCGAAATCAAGACATTTAAAGACATACAGTGTGTAGAAACGGACAAATATAATACAACTTCAGTATCGCGGCGGACCGCCTCCTGTTGCAATACATGCCGCAACATGGTCCGGCATTGAATTGATTAGACGACTGATGTTGTTTTGAGGCAGATGGGCCCACAAATCTTGAACAGCAACCTCCAGATCATGTACAGAGTGACAGGGTGGCATCTGGCTTTTTAGCTGGTCTCACACATGCTCTATAGGAGACAGGTCTGGGAAGAAGGCCGGCCATGAAAGAGTCTGAACATGACGTAGGGAGTCTTGAGCAACTCGAGTTTCATGCGTGCGAGGATTATCTTGCTGAAAAATTGCCTATGGAAGACTACTGAGGAAAGGTCTCACGTGGGGTCGAAGAACGACGTAAACATAACGCTGGCCAGTTAAGGTACTACGTAAGACAATTTGAAATAATCGGCTATTATAGGCTATGTCCCCCCTGACCATTAAGTCTGCTTTTCGTGCAGTCGGGATTCATCACTAAACACCACATTTTGCCAGTTTGTATCATTCCACGTCGGTCTGGATTGGCACCGCTGGAGACGAAGCCGCTAATGTTTCGGCGTTAAAGACAGTAAACGAAAAAGGCGCTTAGATTTCAGATAAACTTCTGCAAGCCGTCTGGAAATGGTTTTTGGAACCGTGCATTTAATTGTATTGTGGAACTAGTCACTGTGGTGTTCACGAGGGCTTGTCTCACTATCCTTCGATCCTCTCGGTCTTCTTGGTAACTCCAGACCTATTTCTCCGTATGTGGATAAAATCTTGTGTCCACTGCTGCTCCCAACATGTTCTGACGTGGCGACAAACACGGCGCGTCTACCAGCCTGCAGTTTTCAAGCCAAAGATCAAGTCCTTCTCAAAATCGCTTAACTGTGAAAAATCCTTACTCACACGAGTACCTGGCATTTTTCGCTTACTAAAATCTATCTTTAATCAAAATGAGATCATCACGTTTACGAATCTTCCACTATGCGCCGGTTTATATATGGGCCACTTACTAATTGCACCGCTACTGCAGCGTGAGTGGCCATGCGCATTGGCACAAAATTAGCATATCATTTG
This sequence comes from Salticus scenicus, assembly GCA_963930645.1. Lineage (NCBI taxonomy): Eukaryota > Metazoa > Arthropoda > Arachnida > Araneae > Salticidae > Salticus > Salticus scenicus. The sequence goes on along the minus strand of OZ005652.1, from coordinate 117,800,346 downwards.
CATATATATCTGACTGTACTTATTTGGAAAGTTTCACGGTTGTACCTTTCTCCCTGAGTATATATATATATATATATATATATATATATATATATATAGGGGAGACCCGTGTACCTAGGGCCATCATGTACCTAGGGCCACCCCACTTTATTTGAATAAAATTTAATTTCAAGTTTTAATACTAAATTTGGCGAGTAACAACAATAATTGCTACTTTTACAACTACTTTAGAACTTTTGAGGAGAGAGTTTTCACTAGTTACATCTAGAAAACGAATTTACATGGTTTGAAGTAAAATTTTGCAGCTCATCTCTTTTGCTATTTTACAAAGGCAAGTGAAATATTTTTCTTTCATTTAAAATGTATAATTTTGCTTGTTATATTGAGTAATAAATGAGATATTAAATTAGTCCTCTCTGAAAGTGGTTTTTTTAGTGTAAGGCATTTTGAATGAAGTTACCAAAACTTGTACCAAACAGGCCCTGACTAATGCCAGGGCATGCGGGGCAGTTGCCCTGGGCCCCCCTTCTGGAAGGGGCCCCCCAACAGACATAAACAGAAATTTTGCAACCTGAAAATCTCTTATGCCACTGCAAGGGGGCCCCCCAGAGTAAGTTTGCCCCAGGGCTCCAGGTAGTCTAAGCCGGGCCCTGGTACCAAAGGCCAGTGTGTTTGGACCTTTTAACACTTTCGCGACCGCATGTTTTTGTCTTTTTGACAGTAAAGTCCACCGTTGGGCGTTTCTCTCATAAGTTACAGTTTTTCAAAACAAAATTTTCCGTATTCACATTTATATTACAAATGGATATGCATTATAATCATACCCTCTCTCTAATAAAAGTATTTACATCCATATTATACTGATTGTACAAATATGAATATTGTGTATATATTTTAGAAACAAATGAAATACAAATTGCAAAGGAGTTTCATATTTTCAAATGACGAGGAACTACATCAGCGGTAGAAAAAATGTTAAGAAACACAGTACAGCCTATAGTAATTGGATGCTGGCAAATCCTGGTAAACCAGTCGCTATATATGACGTTGCTCAAATTGTTGGCAAGCCCTATCCGTCGGTCTTTACTCCTGTAAACATTCTATCAGGCTTTCGTGTATCCGTCATATAGCCTATAAATCAAAACACATTCACTGAGGATGAATATTTAAGTTCAAATGTGACTGAAAGACAAAACCCCTCCATAAAAAAAAAAAAAAGATTTTCGAGGAAGAATGTGAACCAACAATGATAGAATTGAATGTATCTTTTTCGTGTCCTTTCGAAGTTTCGAAACCTTCAGCATCTAACATCTTTTCGTGTGTTATGCTTTAACAGGTACGAACCTAAGAAAAAAATTTACTTAAAGCAAAAACTCCCACATCAAAGAAAATGTGTGACCGAAAACCAGAGATCTAGAAAAACAAGAGACGCACACACAAAAAAAAAAAAAAAAAAAAAAAAAAAAAAATTGAAAGGGAAAAAAATAATATTCTGTTAGAATATCCAAAAGAAAAAAAAAAAAAAAAAAAAAAAAGGGTGAAAAATTTCGTAAAAGGCAACAACATGATAATTATTATATGATAAATAAATATATTCTAAGATTCTAAGATTCTAAGACGGAAGGTGGCCGCTCACCACTATACAGCGGTTTTAAACGATTTTAACCTTTAGAGAGGGGCTCCGATGGCACTGTGGAGATTCAAAAGAGCCCGTGTCTAAAGATTAAACCTCCTCCGTTGTTTATAGCATAAACAGGCAAAAAAATTACAAAGGTCGCCAAAGCGGAGCTTTCACTCGACAGTGGGCGACAAGGTAACAAGAATATAAAAAAGAAGAACGGAGCCTTGTTCCCTCGAATGGAAAGGCTTGTGTTGAAAAATTATAAGGACCTCCAAGAGAAAAGTTGGTAACTGCCTTGGAAGATTGAAAAAATAGTTGGTCAAATTGGAAAGATGCATTAAGAAATTATAGATTCTGGTTAGTTTCTGATGTAGTGGAACCCGGGTAACGATATTAAAAAGCCAGTCGTTAGGTTTATTAGGTAGGTTAAGGATACGCCAATCATGAGTTAGGGGGCATGAGAAAAAGTAATGATTTGCATTACCCTCAGCCCCGCACTCACATTGTGGAGTGCGCGAGAAATGAAACTTGTAAAGATGTGATTTGAACGGGCCATGACACGGGTCAAAATTATAATTTGGCACTTTTGAGGGGAGGTTAAAAGTAAATCTGCCTTTGGGAGATGTAACCCAGTATAGCTGCCATTCTTTCTTTAGTCGTGCTTTAAGGTATCTTTTGATGTAAGAGGGGGGGGAGGGCCAGAACGAAATCCACTGGTTCCTTTTTAATGGCAGTTTTTGCTAAGAGATCTGCCATTTCATTGCCCGCGACGCCCCTGTGAGCGGAGACATGAGCTAAAGAGAAAGTATCGGGCTTAGACAGGAGATCTAATTTGATTTTCTGAATAATAGGATAGTTACTCCTGTGGCTAACCAGAGCCTGGAGACCTGAGAGACTGTCACTGTAGATATAAATTTTCGAATTGGTAAAATAGGAAATTGACCAAGAAATTGTTTGGCGGATAGAGAAAATCTCAGCCTGGAAAACAGTGTTACAGTCCCCAAGCCTAGAGGTCCACTGACGGACCAAGACCACGTCAACAAAGGCGCAAAATGCAGCACCAACACCATAAACTGTCTTAGATCCATCTGTATATATCGCCACATTACTTGATATTGTTTCTTTTGTAAAATACATGTTTGTACACTTATTTTCTAATTATTACAAAGTGAAACCTAAATTTGAAAGAATGCCCCTAGGTACAATGAGGTCTGGCCCCAGGTACAATGAGGGTGTTGTACCTAGGGCCACGAGTGACGTTTTTTTTTTTTTTTTTTTTTTTTTTTTTTTTTTTTAACATTCTATTTGTCGGAATTTATTATTTTAGGTATTTATATTAATCCCAATTGAAGTAATTTGTCCTAAAGATATGTACATATCAATTTGATAATTTTAAACAGGCCAAGGGCTCTGTTTTTCGGCATTGAAAAAAAGCGGCCCTAGGTACACGGGTTTCCTCTCTCTCTCTTTCTCTCTCTCTGTCTCTCTCTCTCTCTCTCTCTCTCTCTCTCCCTCTATATATATATATATATATATATTTCTCTATATATATAATTACTGTTCAACTAGAAATTAGTTAAGAAAATTTACAATTTTTTATTAAAGCTACCTAGCAAGCTTTACAACATGGCATTAAAAAAAAAAAAAAAAAAAAAAAAAAAAGACCCTACTTTATAAAATATTACGATTGAAAGTAAAATTCAATTATTCTACAAATAACAAACCATCAAAATAACTGTATCAAAAGTAATGTGAATAACTTAAGCAAAGTATTTTAATACACTAGTTGCAATGGGAGTATTGTAAAATGTGAATTTACTGCTCTTGAAAATTCATTGTAATATTTGAATCGGGAGTAATTGTTCATTTCAGTGTAAAATAAAATTCGTATACATATTTCTTTTATTCATTGTATTAAAATGATAGAATAATTCAACTAGAATCCTTAAATAAAGAATTATTTGTGATAAGGAAAATGAATTGAAATATTTTACTAAATATTTACATTCTAAAAATAGAAAATTGAATTTTAAATTTTCATTTTATTTAAAGTACAGTTTCAGAGCAAATAAATATTATATTTCCTAATACCCGTATTATGTAAAATACGAAATAAAATTTTATTTAAGTATTTAAACAATTTTATATGTATAGTTGTTATAATTTCGTTCATAAATTAAGGCTTTCATTTTTAATGTGTATGAATATATCTAAAATGATATATATATATATATATATATCTTTATAAACTTAGCTAAAAAAAGAAAAACTAAATTTCACATTTCAAAAAGTTTGCTTTTTTAATTATATATTTTTTTCAGCAGGAATATGATTGTATGATACTGTGATCTGTTTCATAGAATGAATATATCCGGAAAATGCAATTTTTCAATAATAACAGCGGCACTTTTTGTCCAGATATCACATAATTGAAATGTCTGGTTAAGGCGCAAATGCAAGCTGTGGATCTAGGAATCGACGTAGGATAGGCTTTAAAAACTGTGTGAAAAGCAGCAGGTACCTAATTAGTGGTTTTACGCGATATACATATATATATATGTTTTGTTTTCATTATAGTTGTAATTTAGTATATATATATAAATTCCAAGAGAAGCTGGCGTATCCTGCTAGTTACAAATATACCATGGTGATACTAATAAAAATAATGTTTACACGTTCATATTATACTCTTTCTAGCACAGAGTTCTCACAAAATATTATGAAAAGGTTTTATGGTCCATTATGCATCATTATTCATTTCCTTATCAGTCTTTTATCTTTCATATAAAATATATATATATATATATATATATATACTGAACATAAAATAAATTCTTCCGGCTCATTTGGATGATTAGGATGATTTGATTAGATTTGTAGCATACGTTTACCTTCCAACTTTGGTTCGAATCTGTGCCGTGTTTCAAAAGTTATTGTTTTGACAAATTTCTAAGCGGTAATCTGATTTTACTGTCCAATTTTACTTCAAACTAATTCACTATTCGAAAAATTATCGTGATATATATATATATATATTATGTGGCACTGTGTTTTCAAGTAGCTACCACTTGGAGACCGAAAAGCGAAGTGAGATGCCGAGCCGGCTTACCTGAGATATTTGTATGATAAATCCACTACCCAAATTTGATGCGAATTGATTCAGTATTACAAAAGTTATCATAATGAGGAATTTCCAAGTGGAAGCCACTTAGAAATAAAAGTCGGATTAAGTTAACAACCAAACTTTTCAAAGGCATTTGAATCTTGATTTCACTGTCCATTTTTGTTTTTAATCAGTTTAGTATTTTAAAAGTTATCGTGAGGGCATATTTTCAAGTGGAAGCGTGTTTTAAAGTGGTCGGAACTTGAAAATGAAGTTCTGGGAAAATTTACCTTGTGAACCGATCCAAGATAATTATAAGATAAATTTGCTGTCCAACTTTGGTTCGAATTGAAGCAGAATTTAAAATGTTATCATATTTATAAATTTTCAAGTGATAGCTTAATTCCAAGTTGTCTCGTTTTGTTTATAACAACCGCACTTTGTTAGAAATTGCAGATAAAGTTTAGTAATAAACTTGTTTGTGACCTTTATATAGTCTATGTATACATAAAATTTCAAGCAAATCTGGTCTTAACCTCTATTTTACCATCGTCCTCTATAGGAGACAGTTAACATTTGATGACTGTACACAGCCAATATTTTATTTTGTATTTATGTTTCATTTCAAAAATGTAACTTAAAATTGATTAATGTTACTTAATTTTTTAGTATATTCAATTTTTTTTTTTTTAGTTTTTTTAATTAATTGACCAATTTTTACTATTTCATGTGACATGAATTATATTTAAAATTTAAATAATTATGCTAACAAAATTATAATTAAAATTATAATAAGAATAATAATTACAAGTCCTAAATGTTATTGCTGAGCAAAAACGAAAAAGAAAATCTATATTTAAGCTGGTTTCAAAAGAGATTTTGATGTTGTCCTCTATAGAAAACAATGGTAAAATTCCCTACTATATGGTAAAGCAATCGGGAAAGCAAGGCGCGTGCATGCAGTTACCTGCTCGGAATTCGATAACATCCTGTTTTCTAGGAATTGAACCAGGAGGGGGAAATTTGTTTCTCTTCTTTCCTTGGTTCTAAGAAATCGTTATTTCAACACCAAAATTGACTAATCGTGCACCGAAATTTTCATCGCATCCTGAATTATTTAATTGTGAACATTGTCAAAAAATAGTAGATATTATTTCAGGAAAATCACCTGTAGAAATATTCGAAATAGCGGTTGAAAAAATGATTGGGAAAACAGTGGAAGAAAGTAACAAGTATGCTACACAGAAAAATAATCAAGAATTTTCCCTGGAAAGTGACGAAATAAAACATTTTTTGGGAATAATGTTTTACAGCAGATATCACATTTTACTCAGAGAAAAAATGTATTGGGAAAATGCGCCTGATACTGGAACAACCATTGTTAGCCAAGCTATGTCAAGAAAATGCTTTGATATTAAGAAGTATTTACACTTCAACAGCAATACTGCAATTAATTCATCAGATCGCCAATTTACAATATGTTAAATGAAGCTATACAAAAGTTTAGTGTATTTTCAGAACATGTAAGTACTGATGAGAGAATTGTCCGTTATTTTGCAAAACATGGCTGCAAAAGATATATGAAAGGGAAGACTGTGAAATTTGGATACAAGCTCTGGATGCTCTGCTCCTTCGATGGATACCCTTTTCGCATTATACCATATCAAGGAACACAAAAATTGACTGATTGTGACAGTAAATATAAAGCATTGAAAACAAAGAAAGAAAATCTGGAGTGACTCCACTCGACTTTCCGAACATTGAGTAATTAACAGTTTTGTAGATAAAGTAAAGAAAGAGGAGTTGTTAAACAAACAAAAGAGATAAAACCATAATAAAATGTTTGAGTATTTTTCTCCATATATTACACGAGGTTTTATTTAATGCTACTGAACTTTGAGCGCATAAATCATAATGATAAAGAATTTTCGTTGCGTCCCTGTAAGAAACCTATAAATGCTAGATTCACCAAAATGCTTATAGTTAGAGCAACAGTGATTTATAATATTCATATAAATTTGTAGCTCCAATTTTTAAGGCGTTTAGATGCTATCCCACTTTTAACTAGTATGTTGTGGTCACCACATGCTTTCTTCTATATTTTCCTATGCAAATTCACTCAGTAAAAATAATTTATTAAAATTATTATTTAAAAAAATTATCTTCTATGATAATGCAGATGATTTAAATATTAGAGAAGTAGTATAACACTAAATATCCAAATAAAGTCAATTTTACTGTCAATATTACATTAATATATATATATATATATATATATTTGTTAAAAATGAAAAAAAAAATCGATAACTTCATATTAAATTATCGCAGATCTATGGTTCAACCATTCATTTTAAAGGTACTGGCGAGCTCTTTTGAAAGATACCCATCATAAAAATGTACTCCCCTCGAGGGGGGGAACTCCCCCAGGGGGGGAGAAGATGAGGCTCCTACACATACAAAAAAAAATTCCCAGTTGAATATCTCTGTTATAAATAATTCTGGTAAATTTCTTAATGATTATTTAAAAATAATTCTCTTTATGCACATTTATACAAAATTTTGTACTATACCACCATGTTAAAAATTTAGAAAAAGCGGGATGGCAACGCAACCTGTAATACAATTTTTACCAAAAGTTGATAGGCACTAATTTTTTCAAGGTGCAACTACATACCAATTTCTATGAAATTCTGTGAAGTAGTTCCTGAGATACAGTTGCCACAAAAGTTTGTCAAACACACACAGAAACTGACAGACAAACATACAGACATTTTCTAAAAATGGTCAAATCGTGTTCTACAGCTCTTAAAACGTGTAAATCCATCAAAAACCCGAGGTCGAAAATTTTTACGAATTTAATACTTTCTTCTATTGAATATAGAAGAAAGTAAAAATTTGGTCCCTTAGGCCATAATGATAAAGAACTTTTCTTTGTGTCCCTGTAAAAAAAACTGTAAGTGCTAAATTCACCAAAATCTATACAGTTCGTGCGACTGTGACCTATAACATGTGTACAATTTTTTTGTTCAGATTAAATAAGCGTTTAGACGTTATCGCACTTTTAAAAAATTGGCCCCATAGGCCATAATGATAAAGAAATTTTCTTTGTGCCCCTGTAAAAAAACTGTAAGTGCCAGATTCTCCAATCTCTATACAGATTGAGTAACTGTGACCTATAATAAGTGTATAAATTTTTTGCTCAATTGAATAAGACCTTTAGATGCTATCGCACTTTTCAGATTTTGGTCCCATAGACCATAATGATAAAGAATTTTTCTTTGTGTCCCTGTAAAACTAGTATGTTGTGGCCACCACAAGACTTTCTTCTATATTTTCCGATACAAATTCACGCAGTAACAATATTTAAAAAAAAAAAAAAAAAAAAAAAAAGATTTTTTTCATTTTTTTTTTTCGTTAAAAGTAAAAAAAAATCGATAACTTTGTTTTAAATTACCACATATTTATAGTTCAACCATTCATTTTAAAGGTATTTACGAGACCTTTCGAAAGATACCGATCTTGAAAATTTACACCCCCCCCCCCCGGGGGGGGGAAGCGATGCCCCAAATTTTTTCCCTAATTAACTACTACTATTATCAATAATTCATATTAATTTCACAATCACAGCTTAAGAATAACTCTCATTATGTACATTTATACGAAATTTTTTCCTTTACTGCCATGTTAAAAATTTAGAAAAAATACGATCACAGCGCCACCAGTTGAGGGATTGATCCCCAAATCTAATCAGCCTCAGTTTATGTCAGGGGCCAACTATATACCAAGTCTGGTTAAATTTCGTTTAAAAAAAAAACACACACACACAAAAAAAAAAAAAAAACGATTTTTTTCAAAGATTTTTTTCGTTAAAAGTAAAAAAAATCGATAACTTTGTTTTAAATGATCACAGATTTATAGTTCAACCATTCGTTTTAAAGGTATTGACGAGACCTTTCGAAAGATACCCATCTTGAAAATTTACTCCCCTCGAGGGGGGACTTCCCCCCCCCCACGGGGGTGGCGAGGCTCCTACTCATACAATTTTTTTTTCCCAGTTGACTATCTCTATTTTAAATCATTCTTGTAAATTTCATAATGATTACTAAAAAATAATTCTCTTTATGCACATTTATACAAAATTTTGTCCTATATCACCATGTTAAAAATTTAGAAAAAGCGGGATGGCAACGCAACCTGTAAGACAATTTTTACCAAAGGTTGATAGGCACTAATTTATGTCAAGGTACAACTACATACCAATTTGTATGAAATTCTCTGCAGTAGTTCTTGAGATACAGTTGCCACAAAATTTTGTCACACACACACACACACAGACAGACAGACAGACAGACATTTTCTTAGAATGGTCAAATCGTCTTCTACAGCTCTCAAAACGTGTAAAATCATCAAAAACCCGGGGTCGAAAATTTTTACGAATCCAATACTTTCTCTATATTACATATAGAAGAAAGTAAAAAAATATAAGTGCTAGATTAACCAAAATCTATAGGGTTCGTACTATGGTGACTTATAATATACGCACCAACTTACAGCTTATTCGAACAAAGCGTTTAGACGCTAGCGTGTGCACTCACAGACATACACACACACACATACATACACACATACACACACACATACATACATACACACACATACATACATCATCGTTAAAAAAAGTGAAAACGGACTCAGGGGACCTCGAAACGTATAGAAACATCAAAATCTCGAATTCGGATTTTTGACATGATTACAATACTTTCTCACTATAGTGTTCGGAAAGTAAAAAAAAAAAAAAAAAAGTCATTATCACATATTTTTGTTGAAAATTTTCGGTCGATAGTTGAAACTCCAGCTAAGCACAAAATTTATATGGATATATATATATATATATTTTTTTTTTTTTCACCTTATGATATTTTTGTAAACCTCAAAACCAAGATTTTTTTTTTCTTTTTTGCTACAGGAACTGTAAGAGAAAATAGAATGGGGAAATGCCCTATGAAATCATATAAAATTTTGGGAAAAATGGATCGTGGAACATTCGATCGAAAATTCGACACTAAAAATTAAATTACAGCTGTTCGCTGGAGCGATAATAGAGTTGTGATCACCAATTTTGAAGACACAAGATGTTTTACAAAAGTAGAGAGAAGAATGAAAGGTAAGAAACCAGAAAGTAGACATACCATCATATGTTGTTTCTTATAACAAATACAAAAATGGCGTCGATTTGTTTGAGAATCTCATGGGAGCATATTTTTGTTCTGTACAAGGGAAAATGTTGTATTGCTCATAAATGCATTTGAGACTGGTTGCGGCTGGGAAAATTTCCAAATTTTTTGTTCCGGAACAAGCTCTAGAACTACTCGAATTCCGTCGACACATTACAGTAGCTTATCTGGGGTTGTATGTTCCTCGAAGTATATCTGGAAGGAGTTTAGGAATTCAACAAAGAAACACAGACTACTTAAAATTTGAACAGATCATGCAATAATAAGAAATCCAAATGGAAAACAACGCCGTTGTCAACTTAAAAACTGTACAAAACCCCAAAAAATTGTTTGTAAAAAAGCAATTTAGGACTGTGCGTCGAATGATTCCTGCCATTTCATGTAAATAAACAAGATTGATCTTAAAACTTTTAGTAGTGGATTGGACCATTGTCATATATATAGGACAGCTTGTAACAATAAAACCGCTAACAATTTGGTAAATATATTTAATTTTATATTTTGCTTGTTGCCTTATTTGTATGTAAGTCAAGTTTTTCAGTAAAATATAATTTTCTTCTTAATATGGTCAAATATTGGTTAAATACTTCTTTACAGTGTGGATTGGAAATTTTCAAGTGGCCTCCACTTAAAATCAAAATAGCAGATCAATTTGATTAGCAAACTCATCCAAGATATTTATAAGATATGTTCAACGTCTAAATTTATTTCAATCTGGAGCATTATTTCGGAAGTTACCGGGATTTTAAATTTTCATGTGTTAGCCTGATTTAAAGTGACACCACTTAGTTAAAGATATCCGCCACTTTGTTATAAATGGCAGATAAAATTCATTAATAAACTTGGTTGAGACAATTATTTCGTCTATGTATACGCCAAAATGATGTGAATTTGTGAATTTGCAATTTCCAAGTAGTCTGCACCTGAAAACAAAATTACGGAGCAACTAGGTTAACAAACTCATCCAAGGTATTCATAAGATTAGTTCACTGTCCAAATTTGATTTAATTTGGAGAATTATTTCGGAACTTATCATGATTTTAAATTTTCAAGTGGTAGCTAAATTTCAATTGGCCCCGCTTAATTTAAAATAACAGCCACTTTGTTAAAAATGGTAGATAAAGTTCACTAATAAATTTGATTGAGACCCTTATGTGGTCTATATTTACATCAATATTCATAAAAATCGGGCTCTAAATACTCTTTTTACATAGTAGATTTGAAATTTTCAAGTGGTCAACACTTGAAAACAAAAAGGCGGAGAAACTTGGTTAACGAACGCATCCAAGATAAATTCGCTGTCCCCATTTGGTTCGATTTAGAGTATTATTTCGGGAGTTATCGTGCTGACAATATTTTCATTATATATATAGATAGAGAGATAGAGAGATAAACGAAGTGATTGCAATAGGTCGATTTCTAAAGAAATCAAACGAAAAATATCTGTGAGTATGCTTGTAAAGAAATAATCAGTAATATTTTTTACTAAATAATTCATTAAAAAGTATTATTCTCTGTGAAAAGCAGATTATCACAAAAACGGTTCTAAACGTATTTGGAATCTCCTGTGAGATTAGGAATCTTCCTGAGAGTGAATGAAAATGCTTATCGCAACGCAATTTCATCAAATGCGTCGCTAACCTCTGTTTTCGACATGATCCAAAAAGCTATTATACACAGTTAATAGTGTATAAATAACTGTATATATATATATATATATATATAAATATATATATCATAATATCTAATATATAAACGCATATTTATTAAATATAGCAATCTATTTATTTTATTTAAGAAATTCATTATATAACGTATTGATAAATATATGTTCTAAGCTAATTCACTCATACTATATTCATTTGATACTAGACCTAATGGTAATATTTAAACCTTAACATTAAATATTTAAAAACAACATAAAAATGAAACTTGACAAAATTTATATTTTTATTTATAACTTTTTTGGACAAATACTCTCTTGTTACCTTAATGTATCTTTGTTGTAAATGATTAAAATGATTTTTTTTTTTTTCACTAATTTACATGTACTCTCAAAGGGAACTTTTTTCTTTCTCTTATAACTTTCATTTATCAGGTTTAAAAGTTAGAATCAATTTTTTAAAACTGTTCTATGAAGCGTTTGTAGTTATTTTTGTTCTTATCCCTCGTTACTTTTAGAAAAATTGTTAAGTATATATGTATATATATATCAGTACAAAAAACCCTTAGCGGCTTAAAAGTTTGTGACGCCGCTACTTTGTGGCTATAAGAATTTGAAATATGAGTCTTAAAAATAATGATATTAAATTTTAAGTGACGCTTTGCAATTAGTTAAAATATACATAGATTTTCTTATTTGATCATTCACTTTTATCCTTTATTTATATTTATAATGCAAACGTAATATTTTTAACTTGAAGATCAGAAAGATATATAAAATACACTCACTGATTCTTTTTCATTCGCATTTCAAATTCAAAATAACAGTTTTAAAAGGAATGATATAAAAATTCCAGTGGCGCCTCGGTGTTATTTTAAAAGATTTGTTTTTAGATTCCATTAAAATTACTTTTGTTTTGTCTAATAAAGTATATTTACACATTTAAACAGTGCTTTTAATTTTCAAATATACTGTCAAATAATTATACTTTCACTGAGTTAGCATTATAAAGTAAAATTATTTATTTCAATAAATTGATTTATCTTTTGCATCATGCTATCCAAAACATAGTATCATAGTGTCCAACTAAGTGAAAATTTGCTCAAAGAGGTAGTGTGACGTAAAGAAAACATTTACACAAATTTTACTGCAGTTTTGGATAGCGTGATGCAAAAGATAAATCAATTTATTGAAATAAATAATTTTACTTTATAATGCTAACTCAGTGAAAGTATAATTATTTAACAGTATATTTGAAAATTAAAAGCACTGTTTAAATGTGTAAATATACTTTATTAGACAAAACAAAAGTAATTTTAATGGAATCTAAAAACAAATCTTTTAAAATAACACCGAGGCGCCACTGGAATTTTTATATCATTCCTTTTAAAACTGTTATTTTGAATTTGAAATGCGAATGAAAAAGCATCAGTGAGTGTATTTTATATATCTGTCTGATCTTCAAGTTAAAAATATTACGTTTGCATTATAAATATAAATAAAGGATAAAAGTGAATGATCAAATAAGAAAATCTATGTATATTTTAACTAATTGCAAAGCGTCACTTAAAATTTAATATCATTATTTTTAAGACTCACATTTCAAATTCTTATAGCCACAAAGTAGCGGCGTCACAAACTTTTAAGCCGCTAAGGGATTTTTGTACTGATATCATTACTTTTTAGTGGTTTTTATTCAAAAAATTAAAACAAGTCCTTCTGGCTCCTACGAAGGGTAAACTAATTTAATTTTTCTTATGAAGTTGTCACCATTTTTTTTTCAAAATGGCAGCTACAATTTATTAATGGACTTAGTGTATTTATAAATGAAGGCTATGTATATATGGAGTTTTAAGCAAGTCGGTTCATAAAACCTTTCTAATGTAAATTTGAAATTTTCAGTTGCTGGCACAGGGAAACAAGAGGGTGGATTAAGTTGGCAAATAAACATATCAAACACATTTCTGAGATAAATCTACACTACAAATTTAGTGTGAATTAATTCAGTATTTCAAACGTTATCATGCTGACAAATTTTCAAGTAGCCTGCCACTTGGAAACAAAATGGAGAAGCTTCGCACTAGAAAAATTTATTGACTGGGATTCTCAAACTCTTAAAAAAAAAAAAAAAAAAAAAAAAAGTAAAGAAAGAAAAATAAGTGAAAATTTTCAAATTTAAGTTAGAATTACGTAATTTACATTTTGCAAATTTCTTTTTAGAGAATTACAAATTAAACAATAAAAAAGAAAAAAAAATCAAGTAAATGTTAAAAATAGAATTTTACATATTTTCTTTCCCCTTTTGAGGCTAAGTATACTGCTCCAATATTCACAATTTAAATTTTCATCAAAAGTGCAGGTAAAAATTACTTCCTATATATTTTCATATAAAACGTTTGGGGGAAAAAATAGACAAAATATAAATTAAGCATTACATTTCTATAATTTTAAAAATAAGATAAAATCACCTGGAGAAAAATTTCATGGAAAATATAAGTTAAGCTTTAAAAAAAATGAAATTTCTGAGTAAAAATACTATTTTATAAATATATTTACAACTACAATAAACAAAAAACCCTCCTTTAATTTTAAATAATTATTTCTACATGTTTCGAAGCTATTAAAAGTTTTTTTCTTTATTTCTTTTTTTTTTAGGTAAAATAAATTAAATGTAGTTGCGCCATCTAGTAGTTTATATTCAAACCATATACATACATATTTAACTTTTTTTTTTCGTTAAAAAAAAATAAATAAATAAATAAAAAAAAATAAAAAATAAAATAAAAAAAAACTTGTTTAGAAACAGGTAGAAATAGTTATTTAAAATTAAAGGCGGATTTTTTGTTTACTGTAATTGTAAATATATTTATGAAATAGAATTTTTCATGCACAAATTAATTAATTAAAAAAAGAAAAGAAAAAATAATTTTTTTTAATAAATTATTATGGGTTTCAAAGTAAAGATTTTATTTATTTATTTTGACGTGTTTTTAATAATTGCTATTTGACACATTTTTCATGAATTTTAATAAATTTCATGAAAAATGAATTTTATTAAAACACTGTTTAAACACTGTTTATTAAAACTGTTTTTTCTTATAAACAGTGTAAACAGTGTTTCATCCCCTAGCCATTATTGCTTTCAATAATAATAAAAAAAAAATTGATTATGTTAATATTTAAAATATGTATCATTTTAACGTCTGAAAAATAAATGAATAAACTCTAACTGTATTTTCAAAAGAGATTTTTAATTTAAAATATATATATATATATATATATATATATATATATATATATATGTATTTACGAAAGAGTATGTTTTAAATAAAAACGATAGATGGCGCCAAAACTCTATTTGCTGTTTTTTTTTTTTTTTTCATTCACGGCGCGTAAGGATACATGAATAGGAATCGCAAATCATTGAGTTATTTTAAAATCGATGTTCATGAATGATTAAAATATTTTTCAATAAAAAAATTGTAAATTCATCATTAATATGATAAAATGGAATATCTAAAATTACAAAATACTTCCTTATTTAAAATATTATCTAAATATTTTTTTGACTAAATATGAAATTTTGAAATCAAAAATATTTTTTTCATAACACAAGAGAAAATATATTTAAGTGAATTTGACTTAGTATATATACAATAAATATTTTAAACATGTTATAAAGTACTTTTGCGTTAAAAAAAAATATATAAATAATTCATTGGCTGCATTCAAGTCGGTCAACAAACCAACCCACATACCTTACAAGTAAGAACCGCATAACAGCGTTTTCACCCGAAGAAACACATGTAATTGGCGGAGTAATATAGTTCCATATTTAAAGCGATTTATATAAAAAAACAAGAGTTTTCCTGAAAAAAAAACGAAAACGTTACTAGATTCAGAAAGATCCTATTAACAGCATATATTAATTATATGAAAATCCTTCGAGCCGTTTTAGAGATATTTTTCATTACATCCTTACATCGTTACACCACACATTTTCCCTTTTTGGCTTTAAATTGAGATTCAGATCTCAAAACATACTGCATGTAGAAATGTAAAATTTTCAGGATAGATTAAGACCGAAGATAAAAGACTAGTTTGAAAAGATGAGAACAAAATATGGCATATTTGCTGAGATATTAAGTGTCGGCTTTTACAAATCTCTTTGATGTCAAACTAGCCGTATATATGAGTTCGCAGCGTCCCGTTTGTCCCTCCGCTTGCGTCACTCAAAAAACTGCCGTTTTTCATGATATTCAAAATGCTTGGACTTAGTGTTTTTTATGTATATTATAATGTTTCATATAGTGATAAAAGTGCATTTTTATATTGATAAAGATGTTAAAATATTATAAGTTTTAAATTCCGAATACTGAAATTCTACAACATATGCTCTATATTTTGATGTCGTGCTGAGGCTTTTTATGATTTGTTAGCAAAAGGATTAGACATAAAGTATTTTGAATTATTTAAAGCTGGTTGAATCTCAAAGTGTATGTTTTATCATTTATTTTATTTTATTTTATTTTTTTTAATAGTATTAAATTATTTCCAAAATATTTTTTTGTCACGTATTCATGTTTTTCATAAAGTTTTTAATTGTGGACAATTAACATGTATTAGTAAACATATATTTATTACTGTTTGTAACTTAAAATTTATAAAGTAGATTAATTACTTTCCCTTACACATACGCATGTACAGAAAATATTGGAATTTAGTAAAAATTTTGTAATACAGTGTTTGCTATTGTCACAGATTTTAAAGTCCCCCCCCCTCCCCGAAAAAAAAACAAGAAAGAAAAATCATGCAGTAAGCATTGATTAGTAACACTTTCCAACTGTACGTAATTGTTGTATCGAATAACTTTTAATTTTCTTTGCCTACGTTATCACACAACAGACAGAAGGACTAAAAAATATGCAGATAGACTAATGGATTTTAAAATTACTCATGGGCATTTTGGAAAGTGTTAAAAAGACTTAACGCAAAAGAAAATGCAGCCATTAGATTATAATTACAGCTTTTGATCTCTCTGAATATTTTAATGTAGCCCTAAAAATCAGAAAGTTAATCATATCACATTCTATACAAAACATTATTTTAGAATATTACCAATACATTTCAATATATTTATGATTTTTACAGTAGAAAGATTTTTAAATATAACTTTCAAAAAATTCTGTCCTAAAACGTAATGCATTGACATTTTTTTTTTTTTTTTTTTTTTTTTTTTTTTTTTTTTTTTTTGTACCTGTAAACAAACTAGTTGTAAAGGGCCTATTAATGTCATTTTAAATGGTCAACATTCTATACGGAAAATATTTATAAAAATAACACTCATAGTACACAATGCTTTTGAATGCTTTTGGGTGTCCCTGTGTACAAACACGAAGAGAGATTTACTTCATTTTCAATATGGGACATCCGATAGTAAATTTCAATAAAATATATCAGTTTCAAGAAATTCCATAAATATTTACGGGAGTTAGAGCGCGGGCAGACAGACAGACAGACAGTTGGACAGATAAACAAACTGAAAGCATATTCATACTTAAAAATGTTAGAAAGTGTTAAAAACGCTTAAGGTAAACGAAAATACAATTCTAGCAACTTTTTATTAACAACTCTTAATATAAATGGATATTTTTGTGGCAGCCTGTAAATCTAATGCTAATCTTGCTATATTCTATGCAAAGCATTTTTTTCTGCATATAAATAACATATTTCAATTTCCTAAAACTTCGTGGAAAGTAAAGTTATTAAAATTTGATTTATAGAAATATCTCTCATAGAACGCAATGCTTTGGAATACTTTTAATTGTCCCTGTACATAAAACGGTGGTGGTATTTCCTCCATTTTATACAGGAAACATCCAATAACAAACTTAAAAAACATATTTCAATTTCATTGAGATATGTCTACAGTAAAGGTATGAAAATATGGTTTATAGAAATACCTCTATTAGAACACAATGCTTTGAAATACTTTCGGGTGTCCCTGTACACAAACCAGTAGAGGTATAAACTCCATTATCAATAGGAAACATCCGATAGTGAACTTGAATAACATATATCAGTTTCAAGAAATTCCATAAATATTTACGGGAGTTAGAGCTCGGACACTCAGACAGGCAGACAGACAGACGGACAGGCAGATACACAAAACTGAAATGATATTTACACTTAAAAAATGTTAGAAAGTGTTAAAAACGCTTAACGTACTCGAAAGTACAATTCTAGCAATTTTTTATTAATATCTCTAAATATTAATGGATATTTTTGTGCCACCCTGTAAATCTAAGGCTAATCATACTATATTCTATGCAAAGCATTCTTTTGTGCATATAAATAAAATATTTCAATTTCCTAAAACTTCGTGGAAAGTAAAGTTATTAAAATTTTATTTATAGAAATATCTCTCATAGAACGCAATGCTTTGGAATACTTTTGACTGTCCCTGTATATAAACCGTTGGTGGTATTTCCTCCATTTTATACAGGAAAAATTCAATAGTGAACTTGAAAAGATATTTCAATTTCATTCGTACACAAACCAGTAGAGGTATAAACACAATTTTCAATAGGGAACGTCCGATAGTGAACCTGAATGACATATTTCAATTTCATTAAGATATATCTACAGTAAAGGTATGAAAATATGGTTTATAGAAATACCTCTCGAAGAACATAATGCTTTGAAATACTTTCGGGTGTCCCTGTACACAAACCAGTAGAGGTATAAACTCAATTTTTAATAGTAAACATCCGATAGCGAACTTGAATAACATATAGCAGTTTCAAGAAATTCCATATATATTTACGGGAGTTAGAGCACGGACAGACAGACAGGCAGACAGACAGACGGACAGGCAGATACACAAAACTGAAATCATATTTACACTTAAAAAATGTTAGAAAGTGTTGAAAACGCTTAATGTCAACGAAAGTACAAATCTAGCAATTTTTTATTAGTAGCTCTTAATGCAACTGGATATTTTTGTGCCACCCTGTAAATCTAATGCTAATCATGGTATATTCTATGCAAAGCATTTTTTTTTTTGTGCATATAAATATCATATTTCAATTTCGTAAAACTTCGTGGAAAGTAAAGTTATTAAAATTTTATTTATAGAAATATCTCTCTTAGAACGCAATGCTTTGAAATACTTTTGAATGTCCCTGTACATAAACCGATGGTGGTATTTCCTCCATTTTATACAGGAAACATCCAATAGTGAACTTGAATAACATATTTCAATTTCATTGAGATATGTCTGCAGTAAAGGTATGAAAATATGGTTTATAGAAATACCTCTCATAAAAGACAATGCTTTGAAATACTTTCGGGTGTCCCTGTACACAAACCAGTAGAGGTATAAACTCCATTTTCAATAGGGAACGTCCGATAGTGAACGTGAATGACATATATCAGTTTCAAGAAATTCCATAAATATTTACGGGAGTTAGAGCGCGGACAGACAGACGGACAGACAGACAGACATACAGACAAACAGAAGTCATAAACACTTTTCAACCTTGTTGAAAAGTGTTAAAAATGTTAGAAAATTTTAAAAACGCTTAACGTAAACGAAAGTACAATTCTAGCAATTTTTTATTAATAGCTCTTAATGCAACTGGATATTTTTGTGCCACCCTGTAAATCTAATGCTAATCGTGCTATATTCTGTGCAAAGCATTCTTTTGTGCATATAGATAATATATTTCTATTTCCAAAAACTTTGTGGAAAGTAAAGTTATTAAAATTTGACTTATAGAAATATCTCTGATAGAACTCAATGCTTTGGAATTCTTTTGAGTGTCCCTGTACATAAACCGATGGTGGTATTTCCTCTATTTTATACAGGAAACAACCAATAGTGAACTTGAATAGCATATTTCAATTTCATTAAGGTATATCTACAGTAAAGGTATGAAAACATGGTTTATAGAAATACCTCTCATAGAACACAATGCTTTGAAATACTTTCCAGTGTCCCTGTACCCAAACCAATAGAGGTATAAACTCCATTTTCAATAGGGAACGTTCGTTAGTGAACTTGAATAACATATTTCAATTTCATTAAGATATGTCTACAGTAAAGGTATTAAAACATGGTTTATAGAAATACCTCTCGTAGAACACAATGCTTTGAAATACTTTCGGGTGTCCCTGTACACAAACCAGTAGAGGTATAAACTCCATTTTCAATAGGGAACGTCCGATAGTGAACTTGAATAACATATTTCAATTTCATTAAGATATGTCTACAGTAAAGGTATGAAAACATGGTTTATAGAAATACCTCTCATAGAACAGAATGCTTTGAAATACTTTCGGGTGTTCCTGTACACAAACCAGTAGAGGTATAAACTCCATTTTCAATAGGGAACGTCCGATAGTGAACTTTAATAACATATATCAGTTTCAAGAAATTCCATAAATATTTTCGGGAGTTAGAGATTGGACAGGCAGACGGACAGACGGACAGACAGACAGACAGACGGGCAGACAGACAGACAAAACGAAGTCATAAACACTTTTCAACCTTGTTGGAAAGTGTTAAAAAGTCTTTAGTCTGTGTGAGAGAGAGTGTTATCAGCATGTATCAAAAACAACATTGTTATTCAATAATGAATATATTTTTAATAGATAATTTACTAACGAATAATGCAAAAAAAATGAATGAATTATGTGATAGATTAATTAAATTGATATATTTTAATTATGAAATCAACATTTTAAAATTATATTATTATTCCGCATCTTAAGTGATGTTAAATTATAACACTCATTCAATATATTAAAATTGAATCACTATAACATTTTTAATTACTACTTTACAATGAACATGTTTACAAAAACATGTAGAAAATTAGATTATAATTGTCAGTTGCTTATAAAAATGCACTGAATATTCAAAATTTTGTACTATTGAATTTTAAACTCCAGTCCTGTCAGGTTTTTTTACAGTGTTTGTTTCTCCTTTGGGCTTCTAGCACCAAATAAGTAGAATTGCGAGTTTTTTTTTTTTTTTTTTGTTAAATCCTCCCCGTTTCTTTTTCTCATTTTTTGTGATTTTTGTTTATTTATTTTTTATTTTATTTTACAGTTTTTTTTTTGTTTTTTTTTATATATGTTTAACCCCAGCTTTATTGTATTTTTCCAATCTTTTTTTTTTTTTTTAGTTTTCAAATCCGCCCAGTTTTTGGTTTCGAACTCTTTTTTTCATTATTTGTGTGCGTTTATTCATGATTTCCTCTAAGGTTTCTCGTTTCAAACACCTTCGTTTGAAATATTCTCGCTTTGTTGATCACTTAATTGTTCTTCTTAGTTGTAAATGTGTTCGAATGATATATTAGTTCCGTTGACTCTCTGTTTGCAACACTCGTTACTATTTTGTTCACCTAATGAATTGTCATACCTTCCTTCAACGCGAAACAATTGTTGCGTGTTCTTGTATTTTATGGTATTTATTTATCGTTTTGCACTTGCTACGTAGCGTATTGCAGCCAATAAATTACTCTTCTGGTCCGTCCGTTTTTTTATTTGTTTTTACAATGGAGGATATTTTTTTTGTATTTCTGTAATTGTGTTCTTAATTTAAAAATGTGCGTTTCTTTTTTATTTCTAAATATTACTTTTCTTTTTACATTTATGAGTATTGCTTCTCCGAAAGTTTAAATACCTAATTTTATACCTTACGTTATTACTGTTTTAAATATAATGTATATCCTTTATACACGAAAAACAAAGTAAATATTTAAATCTGAAATACAAATCATAATATTATCTTCCCTTGAAATTAATGAGTTTCAACTGTTATTTTTTAGTAATTCTTTATAATTACTCTAATTAAACAATAAAACTCGGATAATCCGTTTTTTTTTTGTCCCTATAAATAAATTCTATAAAAGATCTGTTCATGTTGAATGTTTTCCTATAATTGCATTAATACTTTAAGTATTAAAATATTTAAAGAAATATCTCTCGTAGAACACAATGCTTTGAACTATTTTAGGATGTCCCTGTACACACACCTGTAGAGGTACTCACTTCATTTTCAATACAGAACATCCGATAGTACTCTCGAATATCATTTATCAGAAATTCCATAAAAAATTACGGGAGTTAGAACGCCGACATACAGACAGAAGGACAGACAGACGGACAAACAGACAGAGAAACCGAAGACATTAACACTTTTTAGTCTTATTGGGAAATGTTACAAAATGGATTTCAAAAAGCACCATACGCTGTAAAGTAAAATTTGGAGAGTTGACTGTTTAATTATACGGCCTCCACTGTCCTCCACTGCCTTCTTTCAGGAAAAAGTACAATGCACTCTAAACAAAATTCAGTAAAATTCAGAGAATTGGCCGTCAAATTATTCGGCCAGCTCCCTTCTTCAAGAAAAAAAGTCCAGTTCTCGTATTTGTAAGAAAGTGCTGCAAAATCGAAAGTGTTGACGATTTACAAAAGGTCACTCCCCTTCTTCGAGAAAAAAAAAATCATCAAATCTATATGGACGTGACATTAAATTACAGTCAATGACTGTCAAAAAGTGTTCCTGCCAATAACCGTAAAATTAGTGTACGGATATTTTTACAGTGTGCAAATATTTAAAATAAAGTGCTGTAAAATACAGATCGTTGACCGTACCCTTACATGGACACAGATAATTTGTGTCTCCAATTCATACGATTTGTTTTTGATGGTATTTCGATCTTTATGGTTTCGGTAGTGGGTGCAAAGCAGAAATAACCTGAGACTAATTTTCCCTCATCCAAACAGGTTTCCATTACAGGACCAATTTCAAACTGTATTTTCGAATTTCTCGGCGTTTTTGCAATCTTTAGAATAGCAGATATATATATATATATATATAAATCAGTATTCCATTGAATAGAGGAAGAGCTGCAGTATTTCGAGAGCAGAACCTGTGATATATGATGTGCATGTACATATCTGATGGCTTATCCAGGTAAAATAGCTTTCTTTTTTAACAGTGAAGATCATACATAAAAAATATAAGACATATCTTTAAATGGCTAATTACATAGTCATCTCATATTGAAATAAACTTTATTTCAGCATATTGTAAAAATTGTATTGTGGAAACAACATTAAAATTTTCCATTTTCTAATCCTTAACTAAGGAGTTAAGAGCAATTAGAATGTTGTATGTTTAAAAAGAAAAAAAAGATGCGTGTAGTGGATAAAATACCTAATATTATTACTTACAAACTTTGAATAAACACCATAAAATGCAATAAACTCGCAACAATTGTTTCGGGTCGAAAAAACACACGACCCTTCATCAGGCGAAAAAAGTAAGCACGAGTGCTGCAGTCAAAGCGGCAAGTTTATTGCATTTTATGGTGTTTATTCAAAGTTTGTAAGTAATAATTTTTACAACGCCAGTTTTGTGATGCTTCTTTATTAAAATACCTAATAGGCTGTAGTTTAATGTTTTCGTGTCAATACACATTGAAAACCAATTTCATCAATATCGATTATTCAATTTTTTAGTGAGATGGGAATTCTTTGAATTAAATTAAGAAAGCAATAGCTTATTAAATCCAACTGATGTTTCTATGCGTCATGCGTGCATAATTAAAGATGTTCAATCAGCATAAATAACAATCATAGTTTCAGTTTGAAAATGGAAGCGTTCTCTTATGAAATCACTGAAATGATAGCATTTGAAAGGATTTAACCCGTAAGAAAATGGTTTGGTGGGAGATTAGAGTAATTTGCGTAGATTAACGGCTTTTTTTCGTAAAAATTCCAAAATTATACTTTCAAAACATCAACTTATGGGCTACGACCGTTTAGCTAGCAAAACGATCATTTCCCGTAAAATTATACAGTCAATTCCTAAATTATGCATTTAAACCTTTAATTTACGGATTATGACAATTTTGTTACCAAAACGGCCATTTTCTCTAAAATTATACGGTCTAATACCGTGATTTTACATTTTTATTTTTTTTTTAACAGTGTAGAGTTGTGTTAAGAGACATTTTTCTAAAGTATGTCTGACTACACAAAATTTTTTATAATTGCAAGATATATATATATATACTAGGGTGCATCGAAAAACGCGTTTTTTCTGCAATTCAATTCTAATAGCGTGGAAAACTTGCGCTATGAATGAAAAAATATTATTTTTTATTTTTTTTCAAAATTTGAAATCGCGCAGAAGGCCTAAAGTTTCCAAAAAAGCCAAAATACTGGTAAATTTAAAAAAAATGCCAAAAAGTACAAAGAAATACATTTTTTGCTCTAATAGTGAAAAAAAGTGTTTTTAAGAGTATCCTTAATGCATACAAGATATAATTAGACCCATTCTTGTTTTACTGAATTCGCGCAAAAGCCTAAAGTTGCGGGTTGTATCGTAAAAAAACGATATTTCATGATTTTCGACGATTTTTAAACATGTGACAAAACCCATAAAAGTTTTATTTTTAATTTGTAATAGTGTAAAAACCATTCAAAATAGTTTTCCCAATCTAGAAATAATACTTTCAGACCTTTTATTCCTTAAATGTATTCGCGCAAAAGGTCTAAATTATAGTATAAGTTAAGTTATAGAGTCCCGTAAAAATGCCGTTTTCCATATCTGATGAGTGTTTATTTAACACATTAAGGTTTGTAATAAGACTCTAACAAGTGATTTACAAAAAATGTATTAGCCAAACATATCATATTGCAGCTCTCAGCTCATTTCAATATTTAATCTGTGCTGAAATGACCCAGGACTCACGGCGAGGACGTGGCTGCAAGGCGAGTCCCACCTCCACCCTACCCAACCAACGAACCAGGATGAATTTTATTTACAATATTTGCAGTAACTATTTACTTTGTACAATGCATATATGTTCGTTGTAGACAAAAGGTTATTTACATAGAAGCCCCTTTGAATTCTGACTTTGAATTAAATGTGGGCGTCAGCTGTCTTGATTTTAAAGTAGCTCTAATATAACCATCTCGATTTTCATGCCCGCACACTTTTTCTGCTGCTTCTGTAACCAGTTTTACACACCTCTCAACTGACTGGGTGTGACATGGGAATTTGAGGTAGTTAAACTCTGGTAGAGCTTTGTCTTTCAATAAAGAAGCAATGTATCCAGTTGGCATCTTGGACAGTAGTGGCGGCGGTGTTAACTTGCAGATTGACCAATCAATTAGGTGCATATGACTACAGGTGGATCCTTAAATCCAGAAATGAGCCATCAGCTGAAGGTTATGTAAGAGACTCCAAAATACCTTCAATAAATTTTAGTGCAAACGACTATACCGAACTAATTGATAACAAAAAATGTGTTTTTTTGTATTTTTTGCATTTTTTTTTTAATTTACCGGTAATTTGGCTTTTTTGGTAACTTTAGGCCTTCTGCGCGATTTCAAATTTTGAAAAAAAAATTTTTTTAATATTTTTTCATTTATAATGACGCCAATACGCAAGATTTCCGCGCTATTAGAATTGAATTGCAGAAAAAACGCGTTTTTCGATTAACCCTAATATATACTCTTTAACTGCATTTCTGACGACCATATAAGCCTCTGCGCAAGATCGGATTCAACCAGTCCACTAGTAAAATAGGGGAGATAAGTTTTTCGTTGAGAGAAAATAAGCGATAAGGGAATACCGAATGACTGGATGTTTACTAAATTCAAACCTGTTGGTCAACTTGGATACCCTCCAAGATTTTCGACTCGTCCTCACTGATAGGCGTAGGAAACGTGGTTACACTATATCAAATGATATAATCACAAATATTCATACTCCAGGTGTCACATTCTAAAACAGCATTGAAGGTACTTTAAGCGTTGAATTGCGACAGGTAATTCGTAGCGTTTTGCAGATGAAAAAAAAATAGCAATGTAATTAACTCTTTTGAACTTTTCTTAAATATAAGAAACTAAATATTTTTCTTTTCTAATATTATATAAATAAATAAAAATTAAATTAGTTAATCATTTAAATCTAATAAATATATAAATAATATATAATTAACACAAGTCTTTTTTTTTTTTCTTTTTTTTTTTTTTTTTAAGCGAAAATTTATTCTCCAAAATATATAAATAAAAAATAATAATAGTAAAGTTGCCTATCGGAATAAAGCGTTTTTATTCTATCACCAAATAATATATTAATACTTTTACAAATTCATTTGAAAGATAATATATTAAAAATTATGTTTCTATTTCTATTCTTTACAAGTTCAGATTAGCAGGAAAATAAATTTTAGGTAACTGTAAAAAATCAATTAACTTTATTTTATTTTTATTTTTGTTTATTTAAATATTGAGTATATGTCTGTGCTTTTCATAATTTCATATATATACCGAACGATTCAAAATAGATGATATAGCGATTATCTCGTAAACATACTTTCAATTACAAAATTCGTTAAAATTAAGAGTAAATTTCAAATATGGCTTTTCCTTTTTTTTTCTACAAATGTCTGTATACATATTAAATACAAATTTTAATTTTTATACGGTCCCTTCTATCATATGACTTATATATAAGTATATAAATATAAATATATATATACATATATCTATATATCTATCTATCAATCTATCTATATATATATATATTCTCCTGGCTCTAAGAAGAAAACAAATTCATATTTCTAAGAGAAAAACTCGCTGAGTTATTGCAATTTACTTATATCACTTTATTTTCAATTTTAGCATGTGTTTTTCAACGCCAAATTGCGCACTTTAAGGGATTATCTATGAAATGAGAAAAAAAAAATCCTTTATTTTAACATAGAAACTAAAATTATTCAAACCCATGAATTCAGCAGTTTTAAGAACTTAGTGCAATTTTCATTATTCCGTATTGTATAAAAAAAGTTTATAGTTAAAGTTCTTAAGGGGGTCACCTGCAAAATAACATACGTTAAGAGAGAAAGACAATTAAAAGACTAGCACAACCACGTAAAATTTAACACATTATTTTATTTACCACTTTTCATCATGGTTGAAATATTTTAATGACTTTGACACTTTTTCTAACAAAGTTGAAAAGTCATAATGTCTTCGGTTTGTCTGCCTGTCCCTCCGTCTTTCTGACTCTCCACGCTCTAATACCCGTGAATATTCATGGAATTTCCTGAAACCGATATTTGTTATTTGAGTTAACTATCCGATGGCCATTATTGAAAATGGAGTGAATACCTCTCCTAGCTTGTGTACAGGGACACCCGAAAGTATTCCAAAGCATTTTGTTCCATGAGAGGTAATTCTAAAAAACATATTTTACTGCTTTTAATTTACATAAATATTAATAAAATTGAAATATATTATTCAATTTCACTAACCGATGGT
The DNA here is from genome assembly GCA_963930645.1 of Salticus scenicus. Classification (NCBI taxonomy): domain Eukaryota; kingdom Metazoa; phylum Arthropoda; class Arachnida; order Araneae; family Salticidae; genus Salticus; species Salticus scenicus. The sequence continues at coordinate 117,773,374 of OZ005652.1, read as the reverse complement.
GCCTACATTTATTAAAACAAAAATCAAGTACACAAGCCCTTAATTTCCTCGAAACTTGCAAATCTTGAACAACCTTTTATGTGACAGCTAGAGAAGCAATTCAAAATAATAAATTTGCATTTTGCTCGTAAATTATGCTAAAAATTCATATATATTCAGACCAACCACTAATAATATGACTTTCGTATTCAGGAGGGCTTGAAACGTGATAAATTGTAATACACACTATAAAATCAATCTCCAAAACTTCTTCTTTTTTTTTTTTTTTTTTTTTTTTTTTTTTTTTTTTACAGTATGGGTATGAGAAATTATATTTTCCATTCTGTGTCAGCAGTATCGACTGTCAGTCGATATAAAAAAATTGCAGCAAAGCACTTACGTCAAATTTTATAGAAAAAAAAAGAACCTTAATTTTGGGTAGTCCTGTATATTGTTTATAAACTATATACACATGACTTTGTGTGTACTTAAATTTAGTGTTATATGTAAAACAAATGACACAAAATGAAATACACTTCCAGCAATTCCGAAGTATAGCTCCAATATATCCAAATATTCTGGGTAACTCTGTAGATGAATGATGAATGATTGCCATGCCACAATCTACAAAAAACATGATTTTATGCGTATAAAAAATATGTTCTTTTCATTTTGTTTAGGGCAGCCTATAGATGTCACACTGTACATATGAGGAATTTTGCTTACAGATGTAATGTATTTGAATTCTCTTGGATGACCCTGTACACAAGCCCTTTGTCTGATCTCAACGAATAGCTTACTCTAGCACCACTCTATGATACGGATTTTGAATACCGAATGTGGACTTCCCGTTGCTATTTGTTCTTGAGATATGCTAATAAAACACACACAGAGAGAGAAACCAACCGGTAAACATGTAGATAAAAACTAATTTTCGAAAATTTGACTCAAAAACAATACTTTCTATACATAATGCATACGGTAACATAATGTATAAAGAAAATGAAATAAAAATGGATTTGAAAATTCCTTTTTAATACATAAATTATTCATAAATTTTGTTTCTTAAATTAACAATAAGTATTCTCCTGTGTATTCACTAAGGCAAAGACAGAGATTACAGGTTAAAATAGCTGACTTTCTCTGAAGGAAAAAAAAAAATCCCCCTCCACCCCCCCCCCCCCCCACACACACAAACACGCTAATCAATCTATGCAAGATTACGAAATCTATAGTAATTACAATTTCATACAGTTAATACTTTTCATATAGTAATTACTTTTCATACAACCCCTTAGGACTTGGTGAAAAATGCTTGAATTTTCAAATTGCAATAACTCAGCGAAATTTTTACTTAGAAAGATGATTTCTTTTTTATTGGACTGAGGAGAATATTTTTCTAATTATAAGTTACATGAAAGGAGGGACCATATAAAAAATAAAATTTTATTTAATATGTATTGCGAAAAAAATGCCATACATGACTAAATTTGCACTTTTTTTTTTTTTTTTTTTTTTTTTTACTTCCTCTTACCCGTAAGGTAGAGAAAGTATTGTTTTAGGGTCAAATTTTCGAACGTGAGTTTTTGTAAAATTCAAACGTTTTGGGATCCCCTGAATCCGAAAATCATATTTTTATCGAATGATATCTGTGTGTGTCTGTCTGTGTGTCTGTCTATGTGTTATCAGCATAGCTCACGAACAAATCGTAGCAGAAAGTCCAAACTTAGAATTTAAATGTGTATGATATAGGGATGCTACACTAAGTTCTTCGTGGAAATGACGCAAATGGACGCCTAAAAGAATTCAAATACATTACGTCTCTGGGGGAAAGTGATGGTAAGTACAGTTTAACATCTGTAAACTGCACTAAACCAAATGAAACGGATATATATTTCTTATATGCGTAAAAAAAGTTTCATGTAGTATATGGTAGGGAAATCATTCACTGTTCATTTACAGGGTTACACAAAAGAACTAGATAAAAGTGTGAGGTTAGTTGAAAATTGGTGGAAGTGTTTTTAAGGCTGGGCCATGTGTTATTACTATAGGATTAAATTTAAGTGCACCGTGGTCTGTATATAATCTTCGAAAGATATACAGGGCTGCAAATATTTAAGCGATACCATTTTTTTTTTTTTTTTTGTGTGTGTGGGGGGGGAGATGAGCTTTATTAATAATAGTTTGATATTTCCAGGAAAGCTGCTCGGGAATTGAAATGAATTCCTCATAGAGATATGTAAATAATGCATGTTTTTAAGCTAAATATCCATAGCTTTCTTTTAGTATATTTACACGTTTTGAGGCTTCGTGATTCACGTAGTCAAGATTTTTATCCTTTGATCTTTGTCTGTGTCTCTTAGAGTGGTTTAAAAGGGAATAATTTTAGGAGATACAAATGTTGTATTTTGAAGTTATTACATGTTTGTCGCTGGAAAAATTTGATCATGATTGATACCTTTCAAGGAATTTTGGGTGTAAAACTTGTCTGAATAATTTTAAGTGAACTTTTAATTTTAATAACAGAAATAAATTATATATAAATGTAGGCGCATTAATGTAACGGGGGTTTTAGCCCCACCCCCTCCCCACACAGATATAATTATCATATAAAAATCTTCAGAAGCCTAATTTAATTTGATTTGTTTAACACAGGTTTACATAAGAGTATTCGTTATCTAACCTCTTAATCTCCAACCTGTATTTATAGTACAAAAATTTCATGGTAAGAGAAAAACCTGTGAGTGACACACCAAATTGTTATTATTTTCTCTTACCCATAAGACAGAGAAAGCATTGGTTTGGGGAAAATTTATAATGCGAGTTTTTGCTATATTTACACGTTTTGAAGTACCCTGATATCGAAAATCTCTCTGTCTCTTTCTCTCTGCGTCTGTCTATCCGTGTGTATATATTTTATCAACATATCTCAAGAACAAATTGTAGTCCAAACTTGGCATTCTAAATGTGTATGATATAGGGATGCTACGCTAAGCTTTTCGTTGAGATGAAGCAAATTTTTCGTGTACAGATCACCCAAAAGTTTGTCTATGGGGAAAATTGCAAGTAAGTAGTATTTGACATCTATAGACAGCACTAAATCAAATGAAATGAATATATATTTTTCATATGCGTAAAAATATATCTCACGTACAATATGTTAAGGAAATCATTCACTGTTCATTTTCAGGACTACACAAAAGTACTAGATCATAGTGCGACTGTTGAAAATTGAAAGTTATGTATTTCAAGCTTTTTCGTTTATTATTATTATAGGATTATTTTAGGTACACCGTATGATCTGTACATAATCTTTAAATCATATAAGTATTGAAAATATTTAAACAATAACATTCTTTTTTATTGCTAGTGGAAGTACTTTACTATAATATTTTAGCCTGTCCAGGAAAGCTGCTAAGGAATGGAAATTAATTCTTCATAGACATATAATAAATGAAGTATGTTTTTCAGTGTGTGTGTGTGTGTATGTGTGTGTATTTTTAATAAAGATATACTAATTTAATATTCCCTTACATATATATACATATATATATATATTTCCCCAGTAAATAGAAAATTAGAAATGAACAATCTGTAGGTGATGTTGCAATATTTTCTAACTCGCAATGCAATTTAAACGACGCAGTGCAGTTGTTTAAAAGAAAGATTGAACACGAAAATTTTAGGTTGTGTTTTCTCTATTGCAATTTTAATCAAAGAGAAACCTGCTTTGTAAAAAAATACTTTTTTTCTCTCCTTTAGAAAAATATTTAAATTAACATTTATTTAAAAGAAAAAAAATAAGTAAATTAAAAAAAAAAAAAAAAAAAAAAAAAAAAAAAATTAATTAATTAATGAAAACTGTTTTCTTTTTAAAACAAGAAATAAAAAAAATAAAAAAAATAAATAAAAAACTAATGTCTTTGCATATATATACTTGCGTAAATACTTTGCATGCATACTTGAATCATGAAAACAACTTAATGATGAAATAATGAAATGAATAATAAATGAAAACAACTTAAACCAAAGTTCTTGCAGCATTTTAAAAATTGAATTAAGCATACATTTTTAGTTATTATATAGAAGAACTCTACTAAAATGAAAATATATATATATATATATATATATATATATATATATATATATATATATATATATATATATATATATATATATATATATATATATAATCTAATATAATTAAAATAGCTCTTTAAGTGTTTTGTGTATGGTTAGACTTAATTTAAAGACTGCATGTTGCTTGAATGTTTTTTTTTTCTTCATCTGCTATGAATAATTCAACCTTTAATGTATTTTACTTTTTGCAAGCCATGTGAATGCAAATGCTTCCTCTTGTGAGAAAAGTTTATTATTATTATTATTATTACTATCTGATTTCTCGAACTAAATATTATTTTCCATATTCTTCTTCATATTTAACTTTAAATAGTTCCATGTACGTTATGCAGTCCGCTAGAAATTTGCAATTATAGCCACTAGCAAACAAAATCGGACATTGGTGCTTAATGGTGAACAAGGTCACCCCTGACGAAATTTTTTAACCCTTCTCAGCTAAAATGCGTTACGTATGTTTATTTTCTCATTGCTTATTTGCACATTTTGTTTTTGTGTCTCATGTCGTTTTACGCACTTTCAACAATATTTAAATAGTAACTATCTAGGAATAATATTAAGGTTAGTTTAAAGTTAAATTAAAATAATTTACTAAAATATAAGTAAAAATTATTGCTTCAACAATTAAAAATCAAAATTAATTATTTTAATAATTAATAATCATTCTTCACAGGTAATTTTAATTTAATGAAATTTTTTTCTTATTGGTTTCAGGGGTCTTAAATCTGTTATTCGGGTATTACTACATTTAAAAAATTATTGATATGTATATTTTTTCTTTTAAATTAAAACTGCTGCAATTGCGCAAATATTTAGAATGTATTTAGAATGTATTTTGAATGTATTTTGAATTTATGATAAATATAAAGCATTGTAATTTCAATAAAAAAAAAAAAAAAACTTAATGAATTATGTATTTTCAAATAAATTTAAATATATTGATTTCATATATTTGGATTTGCCTAACTTTTGCATTAACATAATTTATATATATATAATTATAGTTGTAAAATAATCTCGCTTATGTCAATTTAAATATTTGTACATAAAGAAAAGCATGACTTATTGAAAAAAAAATAATAATGTTAATATTTACTTTATAAAATGTAATTAAACCTAAAAACAAGAAAATCAGAATGTGTACATTTTTTTTAAATAATTGTTAAATCATGCTTGCATATTTTTTCCCATAATTATATTCTTAAAATCCATGTTATTATTATTATTATTATTACATTTTTTTTGTATGTGTATGTGTGTGCAACAGGTAGTTAGTTAGAATTGACTTTTCTTGTATTTGATTGAGTATTAGTTTTACAAAAATTTATGTGCTAAAATAATATTCGAGAGAACATTGTTTTAAATATATTATGTAATATATTTGTACTTGTGGCGTATATTTATATACGTACATTGCTTCACTTATTCATACATTGATATATATTCATTTATTATAAGTACACAAAATTTATCACTCTTCATTAAATAAACATTTCTCAGATGATAAATAAAAAAATTTTGTTCTAAATTTATTTTCTTAACTTCCCTTCGATAAGAAATTAAAAGCAAATATTAGTCTTTACCGATATTCTTATTTTTTTAATAAAACAAAAGATGTTTCAATTTTTAAATATCTATATTTATTTTGTATTAATAGTTTCACTGGCAGATTTAACGAATAAAAAAATGAATGTTAATTTTTTACATTTTATTTTTTATTTTTCATATTGTTTTGAAATTTTAATGAACCAGTTAAATCGATTTTTTAATGATATAAATATAATATTGAGTTTTTAGACATAACATTCAGCAACAGCCGAAATACAAGTTTTTTTTTTTTTTTTTTTACGGCAACATAAGATTATATATATATATATATTAATTGAACATAATAATTTACCAGCAATTTTCTCTTACTTCACTGGTTACTTCATGTAAATTACTCAATCATAAATGTAAAATATTTAAATATACATACATACATGCATATATATATATATATATATATATATATATACATGCAAGAAATTTTTTAAAAGCGAATATGTGTACGATATAAGATGATATAAAATTAAAGAGTATTATAATAATATCGTAAAACGGAGAAAGCTAGCGCTAAAAGCTGCTTAGCTAAACAATGATTTTATTAAATAAGAAACTTTTAAACAAGTATTTATATAAAAGAAATTAAAATAAAATTTTTGAAGATTAGAAAAACCAACAGGAGATTTACAAACCAATGCGCAAAATTGATGCAAAAGGAAATGTAAAACTTGAATTAAGGAATAATTTAACAAATGAAATGACATAAAACCCCAAAACACACAAAGGTCTTCATAACAAATTTAAAATTTATTATAATAATACGTACAGAGAAAGCTAGCGCTAAAAGCGGCTTAGCGAAACAATGTATTTTAAATAAGAATTTTTTTTTAAAGCAAATATGTGTACGATATAAAATGATATAAAACTAAAGATAATTATAATATAACGTAAAACAGAGAAAGCTAGCGCTAAAAGCTGCTTAGCTAAACAATGTTTTTATTAAATAAGAAACTTTTAAAACAAGTATTTATATATATGAAATTAAAATAAAATTTTTGAAGATTAGAAAAACCAACAGGAGATTTACAAACCAATGCGCAACATTGATGCAAAAGGAAATGTAAAACTTGAATATAGGAATAATTTAACAAATGAAATGACATAAAACCCCAAAACACACAGAAGTCTTCATAACAAATTTAAAATTTATTATAATAATACGTACAGAGAAAGGTAGCGCTAAAAGCTGCTTAGCTAACTAATGTTTTTTAAATAAGAAATTTTTTTAATGCAAATATGTGTACGATATAAAATGATATAAAACTAAAGATTATTATAATATAACGTAAAACAGAGAAAGCTAGCGCTAAAAGCTGCTTAGCTAAACAATGTTTTTATTAAATAAGAAACTTTTAAAACAAGTATTTATATATATGAAATTAAAATAAAATTTTTGAAGATTAGAAAAACCAACAGGAGATTTACAAACCAATGCGCAACATTGATGCAAAAGGAAATGTAAAACTTGAATATAGGAATAATTTAACAAATGAAATGACATAAAACCCCAAAACACACAGAAGTCTTCATAACAAATTTAAAATTTATTATAATAATACGTACAGAGAAAGCTAGCGCTAAAAGCTGCTTAGCTAACTAATGTTTTTTAAATAAGAAATTTTTTTAATGCAAATATGTGTACGATATAAAATGATATAAAACTAAAGATTATTATAATATAACGTAAAACAGAGAAAGCTAGCGCTAAAAGCTGCTTAGCTAAACAATGTTTTTTAAATAAGAATTTGTTTTAAAGTAAATATGTGTACGATATAAAATGATATAAAACTAAAGATTATTATAATATAACGTAAAACAGAGAAAGCTAGCGCTAAAAGCTGCTTGGCTAAACAATGTTTTTATTAAATAAGAAACTTTTAAAACAAGTATTTATATATATGAAATTAAAATAAAATTTTTGAAGATTAGAAAAACCAACAGGAGATTTACAAACCAATGCGCAAAATTGATGCAAAAGGAAATGTAAAACTTGAATAAAGGAATAATTTAACAAATGAAATGACATAAAACCCCAAAACACACAAAGGTCTTCATAACAAATTTAAAATTTATTATAATAATACGTACAGAGAAAGCTAGCGCTAAAAGCGGCTTAGCGAAACAATGTATTTTAAATAAGAATTTTTTTTTAAAGCAAATATGTGTACGATATAAAATGATATAAAACTAAAGATAATTATAATATAACGTAAAACAGAGAAAGCTAGCGCTAAAAGCTGCTTAGCTAAACAATGTTTTTATTAAATAAGAAACTTTTAAAACAAGTATTTATATATATGAAATTAAAATAAAATTTTTGAAGATTAGAAAAACCAACAGGAGATTTACAAACCAATGCGCAACATTGATGCAAAAGGAAATGTAAAACTTGAATATAGGAATAATTTAACAAATGAAATGACATAAAACCCCAAAACACACAGAAGTCTTCATAACAAATTTAAAATTTATTATAATAATACGTACAGAGAAAGGTAGCGCTAAAAGCTGCTTAGCTAACTAATGTTTTTTAAATAAGAAATTTTTTTAATGCAAATATGTGTACGATATAAAATGATATAAAACTAAAGATTATTATAATATAACGTAAAACAGAGAAAGCTAGCGCTAAAAGCGGCTTAGCTAAACAATGTTTTTATTAAATAAGAAACTTTTAAAACAAGTATTTATATATATGAAATTAAAATAAAATTTTTGAAGATTAGAAAAACCAACAGGAGATTTACAAACCAATGCGCTAAATTGATGCAAAAGGAAATGTAAAATTTGAATATAGGAATAATTACCAAATGAAATGACATAAAAACCCAAAACACACAGAAGTCTTCATAACAAATTTAAAATTTATTATAATAATACGTAAAACAGAAAAAGTTAGCGCTAAAATATGCTTAGCTAAACAACGTTTTTTAAATAAGAAATTTTTTAAAAGCAAATATGTGTACGATATAAAATGATATAAAATTAAAGATTATTATAATATAACGTAAAACAGAGAAAGCTAGCGCTAAAAGCTGCTTAGCTAAACAATGTTTTTATTAAATAAAAAACTTTTAAAACAAGTATTTATATATATGAAATTAAAATAAAAATTTTGAAGATTAGAAAAACCAACAGGAGATATAATAATCTTTAATTTTATATCATTTTATATCGTACACGTATTCGCTTTAAATTTTTTTTTATTTAAAAGCACTGTTTAGCTAAGCAGCTATTAGCGCTAGCTTTCTCTGTTTTACGTATTATTACAATAAATTTTAAATTTGTTAACCCCCCCTCTTTTTTTTAATGGCTTTAAACCTTTTAGTTAACGACCTTGACCGTAGGATTTTTTTACAAATATTTTGTACTTTTCATATGTTCACACAGTTTAAAAGAGTTCGCATTTTATGCAATAATGATTGTGATTTAAAAATAGCTCTTAAAATCCTAGCAAATTAACTGTCATGTCTTAACTTATAACCGAATATTTCAATGTTCTCCTCTTTCGATCTATTTCAGATCTGTTAGATTTCTATTCTGTTAAAGGTGGTTTTCTGTTTGGTGAGTAGTTGGGGGCTAAGGATGGTTATTGGCTAATTGCTACTATCCTTTCAGAAACTTCTCTTTAACTCCTACACGGAAAAGCCTCCCTGATGAAGACTTCTGTGTGTTTTGGGGTTTTATTTCATTTCATTTGTTAAATTATTCGTATATATATATATATATATATATATATATATATATACATTTCTGCAATGAAATATCAATGAGCCCGGTCTAATTCGCTGTGATTTGGTGAGATGAAAATCTTTTAGGTTTAACGTTATTCCTTAATCCAACTGACCATTAAACTAACATGTTTAATAAAAGAAATATCTTATTTTTTGCTTCAAATTAAGGAAGTTAAAAATGAGAGGGGATAATTTTCTACAGCATTTTCGCAATTTAATTTTCTGTTATCATATATAAATTTATCTCTATTTATGGGGGCTGCCTCGGCCCATTGCTTGATGTTACTTTTTTTTTTTCATGTTTAGGATAATACGTTTCCAAAGAACAAAAGTCAACATTAAAATAATCCTGAAAAAAAAATTAAAATACATATTTACGAAGGGCAATAATGATATTGATGAAGATTATGAAAACCAATGTATTTGAGAGTGTTAGTGAAACCAGTAACTGGAAAATTTAATTTAATTTTTTTATTTTCTTTAACTTGTTTTTTAGAAAATTGTATTTGTTAAATATAGTGTAGTGTTGAGAAGTACAGACAAGTATGGCAACTTATTGGTAGGGGAACTAGGAACTAGATGTACAATTTTTAGAAAACTAAATATATATATTTTTTAATACATTTACGTTTTCTTTCTTCACTTGTTGTTTTGCATAGAATAAGCATTCATCTATAATATCCGTAAAAGAAACACTCGTTAATTTTGTTGATATTCGTACAAAAATTTTTTTTGAAAGTTTTTTCCTGTTACAATTTGCCTGGGACCAGAGCAAATTGTAACATATATGAAGGAAATACTAAGAATATAAGCGATAATATTTCAAAATAATTTTTATTATGAATAATTTGTTAATTTAATAAAAATTCGTTAATTCAATATATTTGTTAATTCAATGACTAATGTTAAGTATACTTTATTGGTATAATAACAGTGAATTATATCAAACGTGTTATAGTAAAATAAAGATAAAATTAAATATCTTATCAACATATAAGTTAGTCTTAGTCAGAACTAAAGTTAATACAAACCAATGGTATATTGTTCCCTCTTACACATTTAATGTGTACCCACATTTTGCAAATTAAGCATTATTTCCATTCTTCTGTATCAGAGAGGATATATTTATCTCCAGAAGCTAAGTAAAATCTTTCTTTTCATTAGAATCTGTTTCTGGAGTTAAAATTATTTTCTTTGTGTTTTTATTCTTTCGATTTTTTTTTTAATGTATTCTTTTCCTTTCTCTTTATGCGTGTGTTATTTTTTTAATTATCACTTCAAAAAATATTTCAAAAGCTTCTCATTCGGATGATCAGTGTCTAATATTTGTACCTTTCTGGAAGACTTCAGCTGCAGACAACTCGTATATTTCTTGGATCTATGAAGAACTTTCAGACTTCTTTTTATAGTTTCTCATTACAGAAAAAAAAAAAAAAAAAAAGATTAAAGCATAGAGTAAATAATTAGTCAACATTTAAAGTAGAATGACTACTGCAAGTTTTAACATGTTACAACTTGCCCTATGTTATAATTTTAGACGTTTTGTTTAATTATAAAGTAATATACCGATTTACACAAAAAGAAAAAATAAATAAATAAATAAACATATATTTTACAACTTAATATATAAACAAAATTAGTATCTATAACCATTTTTTTTTTAAATATACATTAACATACCTTTAATCAAAATTTACGAAATATATATATATATATTTTTCTAATAACACTACTCGGCATGAAAATTGACCAAACGCAATTAATGCAAATTTTTATGCTCCTAATTCCTAATAGGACGCCCATTTTGCACTATCACACACCGTTTTTCAGAGACAACTCCCTATTTTATCACTTTTCGGTGATTTTATGTCTCTCTCTCTCTCTCTCTCTCTATATATATATATATATATATACATATTTATATATATATATATTATTGTTATTATTATTTTTTTTCGGGGGGGGATATATTTTAACTGTTAAATAGCTTCTGAGGGGCTACAGAGTTGGAAAATCTTAAAACATGAAAATTTGCGACAAGTGGAAAATTTAGTGGGGGGGGGGGGGCATTTGCCACTGAAATTATGTATTATATTTATTATTTTTTTAAATATATTATTAACGTTATTTATTAAACGTTATAAAATTTTTTGTTTGTTTGTTTTTGTTTTTAGGTGTTAAATTAATTATTTTTCATTCTCCAAATCAAATTCATGGTCATAAAATTACCGTACAGTGATAAAAATTGGAGGATGGCGTGTTGTCCTTAGAAAACTGTGGGTGACAGGCCGTAATGACAGTCAAATTCGGATTCAGGTGGTCATTTTGTATAAGAATCATCAAGAATGGTACCAAAGCCCGTTTTTTTTTTTTTTTTCAGAGCAGTGTAACTAGCTAAAACGGAGAACATGTACAGAACATCTCACTAACTGCTTTTGTAGAACACTTATTGCGCTTACATAAAAGGACGCGTCATAAGAATTATGTTTGTCGAAGTATCGAATCAAAAATGCTACAAACCATTGCGTAAATTGCATGTTACTTCTTACCCCTCTTACAACTAGACATTAGGTTCCATTATAGGATTCAGTTTATTAAGTACTTTATAGTTAAGTGAAAATGGAGATCGTTGATATTTTATTTATCTGCTAGCGAATAATCCAATCTCTCCTACCTATTTAAGAGCTTTATTTATAGTGTTGTGGCAGCGTCTCCATACAGTGTCGATGGAAGTAAGAAAAGGCAGATTAGTCTATTTCTCTAGTAGATGTCCCACTGCAATTAGATTGCATGTAAACGAAATGCATATCCTGTGAACGAGCGTCATGAAATTTTATTATTAAAATATTAAATGTTTGCGATATTCAACAGTCTTTTAGGAAGCAAGAATTGCACTAAACTCATCTTTAAAAAACAAATAAAGGATAAGTTAAATTTTAAATGACCTAGCAAAAGGATATTTGTCTAATACAATGAAAAATAAGAATTAGAATTATTGTATTTTCTATAGAAAATTTAGTTTTATGCCTTCCATATTCTCTGTGATTAAAGCCTCCGTTTTAATAAATATGTTAGAAACGTCAACGATATGTATATTACACTGTGGAATTTGAAACATCACAACACAATTTTTCTGTAAAGTTTACGGTTAATCTGTAATTTTCATGATTTATTTGCTATATATATCATAACTGACAGCCACAAGATTAGTTGCCATTTGTAAAATTTACAGCCAAATGTTTGCAGCGAGGGAAATTTTCAAATTTTTACAGTGCGGATTTGTGATAGAAAATTCATTTTTTACTTTGAAATATCTAAAATAATCATACCCAGATTAGAAATATTTTCAATGGCAAATTAGAATGAAAATTATTTTTGTCTAAAAGTATATTTATTTACAAACCCCATATTGTTTTTCCGGAAACTCTTTTTAATGAATTTATGTATTAATACAATTTTAATCATTAAAAATGCTCCATTTAAATTGTTTCATAATAAATATATTTTGCAATACCGAATAAATTGAATAATACCGAACGATATACTTAAAAAAAAATCTATACATGATTTGCATATACAGGGTGATCGTATAATTAAATTCGGCCTATAAAGCATTCTCTAAAGCTGTAACTAAAATGCCGATTTAGTATAATCTATATATAGATAATTCAAAAGTTGCGCTCAAATATTCTGAAAAATAAAATAAAATAAAATAAAACAAAAATCCGCTATTGGGCCATGTACACCAAAATACAAACAAGCTGCAAATTTTAATGCAAACAAATTTATTTATTTCAGACTTTTTCTTATTTGTTACAAACTTTTATCGGTGTAAAACATATTTTTTATTTTGGGCCATATCATTTATATCTGTACAAGCGATGAAAATTGCCAGATGAACAGCCAACCGCAGATGATCGCTCGTCCTTTGTCGCATATTGTCTTTTAAGTCAGCCAAGTTCCCGTAAAACAGTTTCACAATTACCACAATTGCTAGTAAACTAACAGCCATCATAACGGAAAGAATGCTACTAATTCGATCTGTTCCATTTATAACAAGAACTAACGCTGAATCCATTTGCTTATGCAAATCAGGTTGTTGTAATCTTGACCTGCATAGTCCCAATTATCATTCTTAGTCCTGTCATATTGCTTCAAAATGTAAAAATAACAGTTTTTAATGCCATAATGCTAAATTAGACACGAGTTATTTATTGCATATCATTACAAACAATTTGACTGTACTGTACCATTTAGCAGATTTTTTGTTCTTTTTATCCAGAACATTTTAGCGCATCGTTTGAAATGTCTATCAAAAAGTTACGACTTCATCCGCATTTTAGTTGGTGTGCTATGAAACAGTAAGTTCGATTACGATCACCCTGTATACATTTAATATGAAATTTGTAATAAATGTTATTTATAATCAGTAATATAAAAGAAAAAAATATATATAATATAAATATATAAAAAGAAATTGTTACATTTCTAAGTTTCAGATAAAAATAATATTCTTATCAAAAACTTTTAGTGTAAAGCGAGCACAACACTTGTAAATAACAAAATCAGTTTGTAATAATATTTAAAGTATTTAATTAGTAAATTATTTCCCTAGTAAACTTAAATTTTGTAATTCTGAATATTATATACTTATTATTTATATGGAAAATGTTACGTAATAATATATATATATATATATATATATATATATATATATATATATATATATAATTTGAATTGTTTAGTACCGTTGTAACACTCAGCAGACAAAAGATAGATGAAGATACCAACATAAAAAGAATTTTAATTGAGATTTATTTCGATTAAAACTAGTCACAGTATTAATTTAATTTGAGTACCAATGAGTGCTAAAAACAAGTTAAAGTTCGTACTCAGAAATGTATGCATATATATGTTGTGTAAGAAAAGTGTCGTATGCGATAAATGTTATGCTCTTTGTCATGCATAATTAATATGTTTGTTTGACAATTTGGAAGAAATTTCAACTTCAATTATTTTGTCTAAACTTATGTGAAAGGTGTTACACAAAAATATTTGGCTGTAAAGAAACCCTTAAACAGACTTTAAAATTACACCGATTTCCTAATTCGTTTATTTATGTAAATTTAACCGTTAAAATTTTATAATTATTTGTACCTTATTTTTTCACGGTTTTAAAAATTATTTCAATAAGCGTTCTTCAATTCGTCATTGCATCATTAAAACGAAATCGAAACGCTCATAAAACAAAATGAATAAAACAAAATGTTATTATTATTTTTTTTTTTCTCGTGAATTTAATGGTAATCAAATGTTCGTCCAATAGTGTTGTCAATTTATTAACAGCCGGACAAAAAAATAAATTTAGTAACTAAGTAATAATCGACAATGAAATAAACTAATTTATGTAACAAAAATATTAAATCGCTCAATTTTATTGAAACACCGTTTTCATATAGGTCTTTATCAAACAATTAATTGTATATATTTATTAAAAAAGACAGAACAGCGAAAAATACTATATATATATATTTTTTTTTTTTCCCCAAACAATATGTCCTTTCATATTTTTATACACTGGTATATATAAGTGCGTAGAATCGAAAATGAAATATATGAAATTGAAAATGAAAATGAAAATTTAAACTATACAAGTTATGTATTTTTTCTTCTAGTTTACTTTTAAATATTATTTATACAAAAATGCGTAAATCGGTTATATTCCGTGTATTTTTTTAGATCAGTTAATCCCATGCATAAGGGTGCATACTGAAACACAAAATAAGAAGAATCGAAAAGAAAATATATGAAATTTTAAATGAAAAGTTTAAATTATGCAAGTTGTGCAATTTTTCTTTTAGCATATTTTTAAATATTATTTGAATAAAAATGCGTAAATCGATTATTTTCTCCATTTTTTCTAGATCAGTTAATCCTCTGCGTAAGGGTGCATGCTGAAACGCAAAAACAACATTTCGAAAAAGTAAAGAGCCAGTTATTTTCATTTCTTATGTTTACTCCCCGAAAATCCTCTTTTATTTCCAGCATTAAGCTGCAGATCATTCAAAAATACAAAATTTCATCTTTGTCTTTTCTATGTCTAAGCTAAATCACATTTATCATCCATTGTGTTTCTAAGTTACAAAAGCAAAGAATGATTTAGAGGGGCGAAAAAGGATTATATTTGTAAAGTAATTACGTATTTTGGACCAAGATATGTAAATTTTACCGAGTTTTACGTATGGTGACGTGCATTTTTTTTCTTTTTGATGATTTCTTTTTGTATTTAAAAAACACTGATTTGTAAAATAAAAGTCAATTTTAGTTTTCCAGATAAAATCTTTTTGATTCAAATTTAAAAGAAAAACTTTTTTTTTTTTTTTTTTTCCCAGTTTGTATTATATTTTATTATATTTTTTTGTTATTTGTTTTTCGTATAAGACTAAAAAAGTACACAATGTGATATAAAATTTTTTCATATACAAGATACCGGGCTACCCAGAATTAAATTAAACGCTCTTTTCGATTGTATGTAATTAAAAGACGCGTTTTGCTACATTTTACGATTTCGACGAAGTGCTAAGGTAGAAAATGCATTTTTCATTCCTTTACTGTAAATCAAGTATTTTTGGAGTTCGATTTTCAACTTTGGTATTTTGTATAACATTACATTTTAAGGTGTCCGGGATACAAAAGTCCAATTTTTAGTGGTTGATCTGTACACACACACACACACACACACACACACACACACACACACACACACATATATATATATATATATATATATATATATATATATATATATATAGTGAGAGAGACAGACAGAGAGAGAGAGAGAGAGAGAGACAGAGAGAGAGAGAGACAGAGAGAGAGAGAAAGAGAGAGAGAGATATTATCAGTATCACTGTAAAACAAATAAATTCAGAAAGCTCAATTTGGTATTTTGAAGATCGTATAAAGTTGCTACTTCAAAAATTTGATCAAGATTGGAAGGTTTTATGTCAGATTAATAGCATCCTTTTACATTTTTCTTAATATTTTAATAAATGTACTCACAACAATTCAATAGGTGGTTAAGACGGCGAATAGCTCCCCTAATGCAAATTTGTATGTTAAAAAGTAATAATAATAACAATAATAATAATAATAAAAATCCTAAAACTATTTTAGATTAACTTTTAAGTAGATTGAATTTTATTGACTTACGTTATTGACTTACGTTACAACCAAATCTTCAATCTATATTTAATGCATTGGAAAGCAGAGTAATAGATAATCGTGTGAGCGACACACCACATTATTTCCTAAATAGCAAATTCGCAAACTCTCCAATTTATGTAGAAGAGATTATGCAATCTTTTATTTAATAAGTATTCACGTTTAGAGGGGACTCTTAGTAGCTTTACCGTTAGTCCTCGTTAGAAGCTTGTGAGTAATCCTTTCATTATAAAATACTTTGTACTACGAGAATGGGGGACCTTACTTTAGGCTGAGCATATGTCCTCGAATATCGAGGACAGTCCTCGAAAACTACCTTCGTCCCCAAAAAATTACAACAGGACGCCGGTTATAATGTTATTAATGTTTTATTATAATAATTTATTATATGTATAATAAATAAGCTGAAATAAGTTCTTTTAGGTGCTTTCTACATAAAAATTACTAAAATTTTACAATTTAAGGTGATTTATTTATTTATTTTTTCCTCGAAATTCGAGGACACCGGCATCTTTGTCCCCAAATTCAATGAAAAAAGTATGGTCACTCTACCTTACTTATTAACCTAAATACCTTACAAAACAATGTTGTGTAAGGTCAGAGAGGAATCTTACCTACTGATATGCATACGTTACACTGGTTGTGTAAAGTTACCATATGTGAGAGTGGAACCTTACTTTTTAATCTGCATAAGGTACACCACAATTTGTGTAAAGTCACCGTTTGCGAGAGTGGAAACTTATCTACTGCTCTGAATATATTACCCAAAAATTTGTGTAAAGTTACCCTTTACGAGTGTGTGAATTTTCTTAACTGCCTGCAAAGATTAAGCATCTAGAGTTGACAATGTTTCTTTACATAGTTGCGGCAAGTAGGCTGCCTCAACATTGTTGAGTAAAGTTACACTTTTTTTTTTTTTTTTTTTTACAGTGCATAATCCATAAAATATTCTGGAACACTCAGGTTGTCTTTTTAAATTTGAATTAAAACTAACTCACATATCTAAACATCTTTTTTTTCACGGACAATTCACACTCACGTACATTCTTTTCAATTACAAGATTGGTCCTGCTAAGCACATGACAACAACCGACCTACAAAATAAGAAATAAAAGATTAATAATCGAAGTCCACACACAAAAGTTTTCATGAGTTATACGTCTGGTTAATAACAGACAGAGACATCTGTTCGCGAAACTCCCCTCTTGAGTTCAACGTGAACTAGAACTCAACTCAAAGCATCCCACCACACCAAGGCGATGCGGGGGTCAGACAATCCGTCCGCGAGACGTAGCTATAACGTCCATTATTGTCCAGGATCACTCGGCTCGAAGGAAAAATGTTTTTTGCAGATAGTTTTCAAATCTAGGCTTTTCACCAGTTCGCATTCTCTGAACGTTGCTAACGGACATACTTTTATCATAGGATCTTCTTTCATCTTAATTCTGCCGATTGAACGTGTTTCCAGCTTCTGGATACTAGGTAAATTCACGTCTCGAGTTTCTCTGTCGATTATTTCAATTAAGGGTCTAACAACAGACAATAAAAGTTGAGGTTCTCCGTAACTGGCTTTCTCTGTTCACTTTTTCTCGTTTAAATCATCATCTGTTTGCTTTTAGATTTTTTTTTTCTTTCCTTAGTTTTCCTCTTGTTTTTTTTTCTTTCCAATATAGTCTGGTTCTTCATCAGCATAAAGTTTTCCGGAATCATGGACATTTTCACAAGTTTCATATTTTCCAGTCAGAAATTTCCTTGCCATTCTTCTTACTATTTTCACCAGCTCTGTCAATATATCCAAGTCGAGATTTTTTTTCCTTCTTCCGTTCTATATGAATTTTTCCTGTATTTTCGATGTCGATTTTATTTCTCTCATAAAACATGAAATTTTGTTCTAATTTCTCATCTAATTTTCTGTTCCTATGATGATATTTATCGTTGTTTGCGTAACTTTCACAGACAACTAATAATGAGTGCTGTACTTTGTTGCAGCTGTTTATTTTTCCCATAACTGTCCAGAGCAGGCTCGTTTCTATTCCAACGATCCCATTGGAAAGTTGTCGTATTTCACCCGTAAATAAATTCGGCTCCTAGCAATAATGAATCTCATCTTTATTGCTATTTAACAGATTTCATCTGCATCAATTAGGTCACTTAAAGAAATTCTATTTCCACACACTTCCTACTATTTATTTTAGGTACTTCCGAACATATTTTATCTTGATCCATGGCGTCCACTTCAATTTTTTTATTTCCATTTATAGGGCTTTAAATTACATTGCATTGGTTATGATTTTTTTTTTGTTTTAATCCTCCAAAAAGACCATGGACAATCGTTTTTTTTTTCCTGTTTTCTTCAAATTTAATTTTTCTACTACATATTTAGTTATGTAACTCTTAAAGCTGTCAGTATTTACAATCATTCGTACATGTTTCATTGGTTTGTTCCAGCATTACGAAAACGAACCACGAGTGTCTGTAAATAAATCTGATTTGATTTATTTTGATGTGTTAGTGACGAGGATTCTATAACCGGTTGCGTATCGGATTCTTTTTCCAAATTATTTTGGGTTTTCCTACACATAAGAGTGTTATGTTTTCCTACACAATGTGAGTATGTTATATCAGCGTCACATTGACTGGCAATATGAATTTATTATCCTTAGACAACGAAAGCAAAATCCTTTTTTGATTAAAGTGCTTTTCCTTTCCTCAAGGGTTAAATCATAAGCCCGATCACACTTTATGTTTTCATGTGAATTCGAACCACAAAAAGCGCAAAAAAAAACTATCTTTCCTGTCCCACCAACGGGGTAGCTTTATCTATGTGTATTACATCCGCAACTGCAAAAATTTTCCTCCCTTCGGGGTATCATGTTTCACCCTGGATGTGTGAATCGGGGTCATTCAACCAATGTTGTTTAAGTTCTCTCAAAGGAGACATATTTTTCCTGAATCCGTGCTCATTATTTCCAAACCCTAAACTTAACAAGGCTTTTTCCCTAGCTTTTAAACATATGGACAAAAATTTAGTAAATGGTTGACGTTATTGTAACCTTTCTCACATAACCTTGTAACCTTCCAGTTTGTTTAACTCAATTAATAAATCATGGTTTACCGCTTTTAAAATTGTCGTGCACAAAACCGCTGACAAATTATTCAAATCCTCGCCCAATGATTCTATACTCCTATCAAAATTTTATCGTAAAACTTTGTAAAGTCCACAACGTCATTAGATTTTTTGAGGGGTCTGATGTTTAGAATATTACAGGTATAGTTGTGCATTAAGAGATTCTGTTAGCCGAACCTCTCCTGTAGTAAATTTATAGCCGACACAAAAGCCGTTTCTGAAACAGGGATCCCTTAAATTGTACACGATAGGGTGCCTCCCAGATACGCCTTCAGATAGTTAAACTTGTCTGCTTTAGATAGTTCGGTTTTTTTATGTATCGAAGATTCAAAGGTGTTTCAAAAGGTGAGCCAATTATTACTATTCCCATAAAATTTGTCAAGGTGTAACCGTTTTAAATTAACATTTATACTTGGTGGTTTACTAATTTCTACTCTAAGTGGTTCATGGTTCGAATTCGAAATGCCGGGTAATTTTCCTTTTAATTCACGATTTTTTTTTTTTTTTTTTACATCTAAATATGCATAATTGTACCTTTTCCGCGTATTCTTCGGATCTTAAGAACTCGCTTTCGAATTCTTTAACTTTGATATGCGGTTCAAGTTCCTTGTCTGTACTTTTTAATGATTTGAATTTATTTTCTAAAATGTCAAGTGTTTCCTCAACATCAGTTGCACTCATCTCGTCATCTGGTTTTTGCAATTCTCTATCTAGTTGATTTATATTGTTGGTGATTGCTGTCCGCAAAATTGTACGCTTTTTTCTCAATAATTCTTCTGAAATTTTTCCGACAAATAATCAAATAATCATTCTTAGATCGAATCCCGGTTATTTTTTATTATATTATATTTTATTTTTTTTAATTATCTGCTTTTCTAATTTTAAATTAGCTGCACACATCCCTTTGGCAGAGATGCCATATTGAAAATTTTGAGCTTATTAATTTTCTAAATTCTAAAATTACTCTTAAGACCCTATTAAGTATTCTGATTTACACAACCTTTATTTCAAACAATAAAATTATTTATTTTAAATTTATAATGAAAATGGCCTACCTGGATTCGTCGAGGGAGGAATGCAGCCGTTTAGGGTGATATCCATAACGATACAAATTCTTTAGGCAGAACTGTAATGTAAGGTTGAGTAAAACATAGTGCATAAAATATTCTGGAACAATCAGGTTGTATTAAATTTTAATCAAAACAAACTCACATATCTGAACTTCTATATTTTCATGGACAATTTACCACTTCCGTTCTTTTCAATTACACGATTCATTCTGCTAAGCACATGGCAACAACCGATCTACAAAATAAGAAAAAATAATCAAAGTTCACATACAAGAGTTTTCATGAGTCATACTTCTGGTTATTAACAGAGAGGGGCATCTGTTGATGACAATTATGATGAAATTGTGTTGTTAAGTGTGTTTTGGGCTAAAATATCGATGAGACTTATTAAATTCTCATCTTTAGAAAGTTTGCTGTTAACCATTCATACGTCGTTTGTCGTATACGGCAGGAATTGGGTTTACACAGAAATATAACAATGTTGATAAAGTTTGAGGTTAATGGTTTTTCAGGATAAAAAATCGACTGGACACAGTCTCATCTTCATAAATTGGATTTACTCAAAAAAATATATATAATGATATTGATAAAAATTTTAGGTTAAGTGTTTTTTGAGGTGAAATATTGATTGGACATACCCTCATTTCCAGAAATAATAATATTCGAAGTTATCCTTCATTTTACGTTTGTAAATTATGGTAGAAATTGGGTTTAGTCGGAAATGGATATAATAATTTAAATAAATGATTGTGGTTGAGGAATTTTTATTGTGAAAATATATTGGACTTATGCTAATTTTCGGGAAAAAATGTAATTGCATTTCAACCCTTCATCCGCCGTTTGGAAAATACAGCAAGGATTAGGTTTACTCAGTTGCAGTTATCACATATTTGATGAAAATTTTCGGGCTAAAGATTTTGTTGTGAAAAATTGATTGCACTTAACTTCAATTTGTGTTCGGTGTTACCCTTTATACGTCGGTTGCAAAATATGACAGAAATTTGATTTAATCGGAAACAAATGTAACGATTTCAATGAGAATTTGGTTATAAGTTTAAATTACTTGCAGTGCTAAATCGATCAGGCAATATTTGATTTTCAAGAAAATTCGAATTCTCTGTTAATCTTTTAAACATAGTTCAAGAGAAATGAAACAAATTAGATTTACTCAGAATATATATAACGATATTACTGAAATTTTTGGGTTAAGGGATTTTTTGGCTAAAAAAAAAGGACTTATCCTCATCTTCATGAAAATTTTCGTCGTTTTTAACCCTTTATTCACCGTTTGCAACATATTGAAAAAGTTAACTTTACTCTGAAACAGATATAACGATTTTTATTAAATTTTGTGCTCAAGTGTTTTTTGAGATGACAATTCATTTGGTCTTATCCCCATTTTCAGTAAAATCCGCATTTGCTGTTATCCTTTTATACATTGGTTTCGTTTCAACATGTAACAGAAATTTTGTTTTCTCAGATGTGAATAAAAATAATTTGATAGAAACTTAGCATTAAAGGTTGTTTGAGAGGATAAACCCATCAGATTTATCCTATACTTATCGGAGATTGGCGTTCACTGTTAACCACGATTTTGAACATGGCAAAAAGGACAGAACAGCAGAAATTTGACTTTCATGGAAACTATTAGAAATTGTTCGATTGATTTTGATACAATTTTAGATTTAGGAGCTTTTTGCGTTTACAATTCAATCCAATTTGCATTCCTCTTCAGAGTAATTTTATTGAGTATTTTATCAATGTTTTGCACTTCGTTCTGGAGAAAACTACCTGAAATACCATTTCCTTCAAAAGTACTCAAATGATTAATATATACATACACACACACACACACACATGTATATGTATATATATATATATATATGTGTGTGTGTGTGTGTGTGTGTGTGTGTGTGTGTGTGTTAATGTGTTCTTGAGAAAATATTTCACTAAGAAACACCTTCAAACTTTAAGTTATTAGCATTTACTGGTAAATCGTAATAGCGATGGGGAAAATACGGGAAAAATTTAGTTTTTCCATAAATTGTTGAGACGATTTTGAAAAAGTAACAGTATTAAAGATATTCTTGAAACAAACTTCCGTTCTTGCTTATGTAATAATCAGTCTCTGGTTACCATGATTTGACAGGAATAAAATAGAGGAGAAATTTCAGAAATTACTGGTTATTATATATATATAGTTTGGAGTTTAAGATAATAATTCGATATGAATTATTCTTGTCTCAATTAAAATTAAATTTCCTTAGTAGACAGCGATCCATCTGGGATAAACAATTAAAAAATACACTTCCGAAAAAAAAAATATATATATATATACATATATATATATATATATATATATATATATATATATATATATATATATATATATATACAATATTTACACTACGAATAATTTGTACTGAGGCTAAGTAGACTCGGTCATTCGGAAGTATAAAATAAACATTTGTGTTTTTATTTATTTAAATAATAATAAAAAAAAAACGTCATTTAAAATCCCAATTGTTTAAAAGTGTTTCTAAATATAAGATAATTAAAGCACATAACTTCTATGAAGTGCTTAATTTAGAGTGATCTATTAAGCTTTTAATATAATTATTAAATTTCAGTTATAAATAAATATATAAATATATATATAAATATATATGTATACATATGCCAATCTGTACAATATATAATCAAAAAATTAGATCATATTTCTTAAAATCATTTGCAAAAAATTACAAGTATCTGATAAATTATTAAAACATTGACATTCCCAGCATTAACCACACACACACATATAAGCACGAACTAAAGATATTTTAATAAACATTATTTACACATATTTGAAAAAGAAATGTATATATATATATATATATATATATATATATATATATATATACTTATATGAAAAAAAAAATATATATATATATATTTTATCATATATATATACATATATGCATATATATATGTATGTATATATATATATATATATATATATATATATATATACTGCACAGGAAATGGAATTTGCTGCATTAGTAAGCATTAGTAACTCGTCATCTGAATGTCAGTAGAAAATATTAAGGAATGACTTAAAATATAAAAAATATATTCGTCATATATATGTAACTAAAAAAAAATAATAATAATAATAATAATAATAAATAAATACATAAGTAAAATTACTGCCTTTTCTTCGGTAAAACTTGAATGTAAAACAAATCTCGATAAATATACCATATAATAAAAATAACTATTAAAAAAAAATAAAAAAAGAAAAGAAAAAGGATTTTTTTTTTCATTTTTCATTTAAAGTGCTTAAATTGGAAACATTTTTAAATGAATTACTGTAATATGGCGCCAATATATTCTCAAGGTGAATGCAATAAAAATATTTTTTGGTATTTTTGTCTTTGAAATTTTGAAATGAAATAAATTTTATTATTTTTTTCTTTTTCTGAAATTTGGGCTATTTTCGCTCTTCTTTTTACCATTTCTTCTTTTTCTCTTAAGGATTATATTTGAGGAAATGGAAGAAATAAATAATATGCATGCGTTCAACCAAATGCGGAAAAGCAATTTCAGGAATGATTTGAAAAAAAAAAAAAAAAAAAAAAAAAAAACAAGAATTTTTTGCATTTGATAGAAAATTAAAAAAAATAAAATTTTACAATAAAATACAATTTTTTGGTATAAAAGTTTTCAACAAAATAAATGGAAGTTATTTTTATTATGAAATAGCATGTATATGAGTTTCATATGCATATAATAAAAAGCATTAAATATAAGTCATATTTACTTTAATGTTTACATATTTACATCTTTACTTTAAATTGTTTGTTTTAAAGAAGCAGATAGATAATAACAGTATGTGACAGTTTTTTGTCATTTTATTATTATTTTTTTTTATATTTAAGAGAAATATTTTTGAAAAAGTCAAAACACACACACACACACACACACACACACACACACATATATATATATATATATATATATATATATATAAGAAGACGTGCGCATGCGAACGCCCGAAACTTTGTTGGCAAAAGGGAAACGCAAACCGATAGAATCTTGTTTGGTGTTCCATGTTGTCCTCTACTGATGCACGTCATGTCCGATTTCGAATTTTTGATTCATTTATTAATTAATTTAAAATTTATAAATTTTTGAAATGATTGACTCTGAAGTTAGTAACATGAGTATAAAATGTCTTTAAAGGGTCCACTAGCTCAGTTGGTTGGACCGACTTGATAAAACAACACGAAAGAAGAAGGTTTATCCTAAACCATATGAATTAGGAAAAATGAGCACACAGCAAATTTAAATTTAAAGGTGTGTTGTTCGCATTGTAGGGAAACAGCTGATCGCAGAGCTACAGAAATTTGCATGGAGGTCTGTTTTTACCCCGCCTGAAATATCTCGAAAAAAGATTTTCGATTAAATTTTTTGCAGCTAGGGAAATATCTGGTCCAGCCATTTGTCACCTTAGAATTAAGATGATAATCTATCCAATAAATATCTGCCCTGAAAACGTAGCTCTTAAAAGATAGAAGCTGCACTTAACGTTCAATTAACTCCTAAATTGAAATGTCTGGTATAATAAATTCAAGCAATGGGGAACCCCAATCGATATAGTGTAGGCGTTGAAGAAGCTGTCGAAGTATGTGGGTATCCAAAGCTAATTATAAACGATTTCAATGTGGTTTGGTTTCGTTTTTATTAGTTGTCCAGTATGCTATATGTATGGGTTACTTACAGTAGTGGACAAAATTGTGGAAACCCTTTGAAAAAAGTTGATTTTAGTGGTTTGATGTCTAATAACACCACTTTTTTTTGAACCAGTACTATAAAATTTTATATCATTGGAAAGGTAATTTAATCAAGATTGTAAAGCAATAACATTTGTTCAATTATCTGCATTATATCAAAAGTTATAGCCAAATAACTAGAAAAAAGAAGCACAGCCTGCTTACGTTTATAGGAAGTAGCTGTCCTTCGTTTGAATGTAGCCAATGGGCATGAGTGTTAACAGAACCAATCAGATCTCATCTTGTTCTGGAAATGTTTTGGCAATGAGACAACAGGTAACAGGACATTTATCAGTGTGTATTGTAATTGCTATCAATTTTTTTTTTTGTGTGTGTTTTTTGATTTACTAGTGAGCTATGTGAAACTTAATAATAATAAAAAAAAAATCAATATAAAATTAAAGAAATGGCGCAAAGAGTTGACTGGTCACCTAGGAAGCGATGTAAAATAGTAACATTAAGTGAACAAGGCTACAGTTATGAAGAAATTAGAAGAAATATTATGGGAAACTTAAGCAAAGGTGGCATTTCTAAATTTTTGAAGAGGTACAAGGGGACTCAGTTATTAGAAAACCAGACTGGTAAAGGTAGAAAAAGTTGCACAACAGCAAGTAATGATAGAAGAATTAAAAGACTGTGCCTAGGTGACAGAAAAAAATCATCTCGGTGTATACAAGGGGAAATGTTACAATGCAATGTGACGGTAAGTGGAAGGACTGTTCGGCACAGACTGCATGAATTTGGTCTAAACGCTAGAATTCCACGAAAAAAGCCATTTTTGTCTCTGAAACAAAGGTTGAAAAGATTATACTGGGCTAAAGCTCATGTTTACTGGACAACAGGACAATGGGACTGTGTAATTTGGAGTGATGAGACCAAAATCTCCCTATTTGGTAGTGATGACATAAAATATGTATGGAGAAGAATTGGAGATGTCCATCCTGAGTGCATTACACCTACCGTGAAACACCCAGTTAGTATTATGATTTGGGGTTGTATGACATCAAGAGGTGTGGGTAGAATTGGCGTGATCGATGGAAATATAAATGCCCAAAGATGCATAAATGAAATACTTGGGCCCAAGCTGCTGCCTTCTGCACGTGATCTTTTCCAAGATAATCAAGCATTTATATTTCAACAGGATTCAGATCCATGTCATGTTGCTGGTGTGTGCAAGAAGTGGTTTCAAGATAATCATATTCAATTGCTGGAATGGCCTGGGAATAGCCCAGACCTTAATCCAATCGAAAATCTATGGATCCGGCTAAAGGAACTTGTTTGACAAAAGCAACCCAGCGATAAAACCCAATTAACAGAAGCAATAATTCAATCTTGGTTTCATGTTATAACAGCAGCAGAACTAAAGAAGTTGGTTCACTCCATGGGAAAGCGCTGTAAGGCCGTAATTAAGGCTAAGGGTTACTCAACTAAGTATTAACTGGTATGGTGAAAATTTTTGTATGTCTCATTTTTTTATGTATATCAACTTTCTTCTTTATAAATGCTCTTCTATTAAAAACTTTTCTTAAATAATATTGATTTACAATCTTGATTAAGTTACCTTTCCAATGATATATAATTTTGTAGTATTGGTACAAAATAAAGTGGTGTTATTAGACATCAAACCACTAAAATCAACTTTTTTCAAAAAGTTTCCACAATTTTGTCCACTACTGTAGGTAATCGTGAAAAATCTCCACTCTTTTTTTTTTTTTTTTTTTAATACACGTTTTCAGGTGTGAGAAATCCAAAAATATCAAAAAGGTATGGTGCCCTCTGTAGGGTGTTTGTTCGTTTGTTAGTCCGTTACTGTGTTAGACCGTTAGTGTGTTAGTCCGTTAGTCCGTTAGTGTGTTAGTATGTTAGTCTGTGTACACGATATTTCATGAACAAAAGATCGCAGAGCAATCGGACCAGTTTTAAAGTATTAGTTACAACACTGGCAAAAACCTATTCATTCGAAACATTCTAATTAAAAAACTTCAGAAGTTATTCTAGATTTACGATTTTCTTAACATGGGAGAGTAGAGAAAAACTTTACTTAAACTTGTATAAAAAGAAATATTTTTATCGTAAAGATGAAAGAACAGCTATTAAAGATCAGTTTTGATGTCGGGAGGCACCGCGTTAACTAGAAACATGCTACTCTGTAAATTTCGCAAAATATCCGAAATTTACGAATTTCTTAACATGGCAGAAATTTTTGCACCAAAGTTTCGCATAAGTGTCCCTTTTAATATTTTCATCGTAAAGTTTTCAGACTACTTTTAAAATATTATATAAGTTGCTAGTACAAACATCCTTGACTAAAAATTTTCCAACTTAAAAATTTTGTGCGATTCTGGAAATTTATGATTTACTTAATATGGCGATATAGGCTAAAATTTCGCATTAACGTCCACTTTGAGAAATATTTTCATCGTAAAGATGTCAGAATACTCTTAAAATATCATTAAGGATACTGTCCTGAACATCCCTGACTATAATTCTTTTAATTTAAAAAATTTGTATGTTATTTGGAATTTAAGATTTACTTAACGTGGCAGAATAGGGTAAAATTAAATCGTAAATGTAACAGACAACTTCAAAATAACAGTTATGATAATTCTTTGAACATGATTGACTACAAATATTCATAAGTTATTCGAAATTTAAGATTTTATGAACATAGCAAAATAGGGCGATATTCCATATAAATATGCATTTTGGGGATTGCTGAATTGGAAATAGTAGCATGAAAACTAAACTACGAAATCGTCCCCAATGAAATAAATTAATAGATTAGAATAAGATAAATATATTAAAGTGAACGGTGGGTAGCCTATTAGGCGGTGATTTCGTTCTGCTACTGTATCAAGCGTTTGGTGAGATTCATTTCTCTTAACATTAATATAATGTGTTCTGTTCCCGAAATTTATGAGAAGATACATATTGTGGGGAACTAAGCAGAGTCCACCCATACCAGCTAGTTTATAAAGTTATATAAAATATAGTTATTATTTTCATTACTATTATTTTGAAAATTATTTTAAATATTTTGATTTACATATATTACCATGGTTTTCAAAATATTTATTACATAATTTGTTTATTTATTTTTGTTATTTTCTTATTTTGAAAAACTTCTAATTAATTTTATGTTTCATCTTTAAAAAAGCTATTTTATTGCACTTTAAGTTTTAAGACTGTAAATTGGGAAAACTTCACTCCATTTTTTTTTTTTTTTTTTTTTTATGACTATATTTATTTTAATGCTTATATACATATTTATTTTCCGTTTAAAAATAAATGTAAAGACATCATGCAAAATAAATAAAGAAAAATTTGTTATCATTTTATGAAAATATTCTAACAATTTTAAAATACTTTAAATATATGCATACAACTTTATTTAAACTTTGTTTCACATTTCAATTAATGTATATTTATTCCGTAGTAACTCTGATAAATGAAATATTAGGGAACAATGTTAAGCATTTTCTCTGTAAGCAAAAATAAACATCTTAATGACAAATTACTGAATTTATCGCATTCCTTGTTCGAACTTCTGTATCAGTATTAACTCGGAACGTGAATAAAATTAACAGAGCCTTATTAGAGAATGCAAATGTATGCCAAAGTTATTTCAATTATTTTGCATTCAAACAAATAAAGAATTCGATTATCTGATTTAAGTACTAAACACAAAATATCATTAATACAGTTGTTTATTTCTCTTTACTATGTTTATTATCTGAATGTTTAATGAGTATTTCTGTCAATGAATTATAATTTAGAAATTACTGATAGTTAAAAAGATAAAAAAGTGAAAAATAGCATAGTTTGATTTTTAAAGATGTATTATTTATATTTATTTATAATTAAAGATAAATGCGTTTTAATCATAATTTGAGCAATGATTTTCTGATAATTTATTTAATAACTGTAAAACTAAATATAAGTAAAATAATATATATATATATATATATATATATATATATATAAAGCCGCAGATATAAATATCTATATCTATATCTATATGTATCTATCTATCTATATATATATTAGGTTGATTCATAAATAATTTCCGATGCAGCTAAAATAGAATACACACCAATAACACTATACAACGAATATTTAGGTATTACTTCCTGCCGAAGAATAAGCTCCTCCCACATTTATCTTGTTACATCTTTGTAGGTGAAGTCTTAAATAACTTCCTTTGTTTTTAACTTCCTTTTGTCCACGCATTTATTTTGAATTCATTTAGTTATAAAATTATATCAATTTGTTATGTATTCACCATTTTTATGTATGACGTTTTCCCATCTTCTTGGCAGTTTATATATTCCTTTCTTGTAAAAGGAGGTTGGTTTCGATTGGAAGAAATTTTCAACAGCCTGTCTGACTTATTCTTCAGATTTGAACGTTTTTCCTTTCAAAAAGTTTTGTAAGAAACAGAAAATGTGAAAATTTGTCGGGGCAAGGTTCGGAAAGTAAGGTGGGTGCGGTAAAACATACCATCCTAGCTCTAGAATTTTTCCTGAGTTACTCTTGCTGTATGTGATCTTGTATTAACATGTAAAATAATGACGTTTTTGCTATTGGCGAGTGTGGGACGTTTTTCATGAAGTTTCTCTTTCACTCTTTACAGTTGCTGAAAATGTATGTGTGCAGTAATTGCTAAATTTGACTTTAATAACTCGTGATGGATTAGTCCTCGACAATCCCACCATACACACAATAAAATCATGGATGTCAGCTTTCGAATCTAATAAGGATTTTTGTTCCTTATCAAGCCACTGTCTTTTACAGATTATATTCTCATACGTAATCCATTTTTCATCGCCAGTTATTATCCTATCTAAAAAATGCTATGACCATTGGTTCAATGCAAGTAACGCCCAAACACACTACATGATGAATGCAGGGGGAGGAGCTTATGTTTGAAGCTTTATATTCATTGAATAATGTTCCTGGTGTAAATTTTAACTAAACTGCATCGGAAATTAATTATGAATCAACCTAATATATATATATATATATATATATATATAAATATATATATATATATATATATATATATATATATATATATATATATATATATATATATAATATATATATATATATATATATATATAAATATATATATATATATATATATATATATATATATATATATATATATATATATATATTTATATGTCATTTTGAAACCAACAGTTTTACCATTTAAAAAGCAATTTTTCGAATAGGTTTTATAATTTCCTCTTCCGCGTAAAACCTAGTTTTGAGCCAAGTATTCAAAACCGAAAACAGTTGTTAAGAAAGTTTTTTTTTTTTTTAAATATATATCAACGATAAGACAGTTAATGATATCACTAAAAATATTAATTTTAGAATGTAAAGTAATATATATATATATACGTAATAATAATAATTCGCGAGACGCCAAAATAATTAAATGATAGACAATCATTGGTGAGGAGTTTTGCAGTATGATATAAAACTGTTTGTCTCTTTAGACTGTAAATTAGGCTGTAAGTGGCTACGTTGCTCATCCAAGCAAAATGATTACAAGTTAAAATGATAATGTTTAAAAATTAGATTCGTATTACGTTTAGATTTTTAAAAAGATCCAGATTTTTTTTTCTTTTTTTTTTTTTTTTTTTTTTTTTTTTACTAAAATAATCTTTATCTAAAATAGTGCAAAAACGATTAAACAAGGTACGTTTAAAAAACAGAATATCTGTAAAAAAAAGCCATTATTAACTAAAAGATTTCAGAAATCAAGACTGCAGTGAGCCATTTTTTATATAAGTGGTCGGATAATTATTGGGCTCTAGTGGTGTTCTCTCATGTATCAAGTTAACTCAATGAGAGTTGACGGAAAGACGCGAGTCTCGTGGCAAAAATGTAACTGATTTAAAGACAAATATACTCTTAAATTAGTGAAATACTATCCATGCATTATCGTATGAGTTGCAAAATTTTTCAAAGAGCTGGGCAAATTTTAATGATCAGGGGATAAATTAAGTCGAAAGAAAACACGGCCATTAAAAATGTGAGTACCTACCCAACTATTTTGAAGGTGTCTCACATTTTCCTCAATCCGTATTTCAAGATGATAATATAACTTGCAATAGAGAGTCTGTGGTACGTTTATTTGATACAAATTCAAAAATTATGCATACTTCCTCATTAATATCTATAATTCTCAAAATATTCTTTTTTGTTTCGTTTAGATCAAGTCCTACAATGAATGTTTCAGAATTTCTTCATTAAGATCTAGAAATAGTGTTGGTCTAAATCCGATCGAAAATGTTTTGTCTATAATGTTGGGGTGATTTAAAATTTTCAGCCTACAACTTTGCATGTACTAGAAGAAATATTTAAGATGTTTCTCACAATCAAATTTCTGAAGTTTATCTTAAAAGGTGCATAATATTATACCATTAGTAATTAAATTAGAAATTCCACATAATGTTGGAATTATCCATTACCGAACATACTCTTATTCAGCAATTGTTTGATCTTATATATATGTATATATATATATATATATACACTTCCGTTTATTAGAATATATCGTCTTTATTTCATATAGTAAGTGATGCAAATTTCATAACGCGTGTTGCTATGAATAACTGTCTATTATACATTGTTTAAAAAGAAAGTTTTTTTATAGATTCTTTATTGAATACCTCGTCGAGTGCAATACAGCAAATTGCTAAATTAAAAATAAGTGTAATTTTATCTCTTCAGTGTTGTGAAAAGAGAACAGTTTTATTTATTTATTTATTTATTTTTTTTTTTTAAGGTATTCAAAAAAAAAAAAAAAAATTAATAAACAAAGTTTTTTTTTAAGATTGATTTCTTTAGAAATCGACCTATTGCAATCACTTTGTTTATCTATACATCTATCTATCTATCTATCTATCTATCTATATAATGAAAATTGGACAGCGAAAAATCTTGGATGCGTTCGTTAACCAAGTTGCTCTGATTTTTTTTTTTTTTTTTTTTTTTTTTTTTTATTTTCAAGTGGCAATCACTTGAAAATTTCAAATCCACATTCTAAGACAGGATTTACTTGAATTTTGACGTAAATATAGACCATATAAGAGTCTCAAACAAGTTTATTTATGAACTTTATCCGCCAATTTTAACAATGTTGCGGATATTTTAAATCAAGTGGGGCCACTTGAAATCAGGCTACCACGTAAAAGTTTAAAATCACGATAACTTCCGAAATAATACTACAAATCTAATCAAATTTGGGCAGAAAACTTATTTCATAAATATTTTGATTGCGTTTGTTAACCAAGTTGCTCCGCTATTTTGCTTTCAAGTGGAGACCACTTGAAAATTTCAAATTCACATTGTGAAAAAGCGTATTCCGAATTTCTTTGCATTTTTATGTAGAGCATATGTAAGAGTTACAACAAAGTTTATTAATGAACTTTATCCGTCATTTTTAACAAATGGTGGATATCTTAAATTGAACGGGGCCACGTGAAATCAAGCTACCAATTGAAAATTTGAAATCACGATAACTTCTAAAATAATACTGGAAATCAAACAGAATTGGAACAGGAAACTTATTTTATAAATATATTAGAGGTGTTTGTTAACAGTGGACTTAACTTACAAATATCTTGGATTAGTTTACTTAAAAACTTGCTCTGTTTTTTTATCTAAGTGGCGGCCACTTAATTTGTCAACACGATAAATTTTGAAATTCTGATTTAATTAGAACTAAATTTGTATATTAGATGTTTCTCACAAATGCATATGATATATTTGTTTGTCAACTTTATCCGCCGTCTAGCTTCAAAGTTCCAGCCACTTGAAAATTTCAAATTTACATAAAAAAGCTTTTATGAACCGATTTGCTTAAAACAATATATATGCATAGCACAAACCAATATTTCTGACATGTCCATTAATAATTTGCAGCCGCCATTTTTGTTTTACGATGGCGTCTTCTTCGTAAGAAAAAATAAATAAACCTACCCCTCCGAATGAGCCGAAAGGATTTGCATTTTTCAATTTATTTAACAAAAATAAATATACAATTTCTGGAAACTCAGTAAATATTTTGTACGAGTCCAAAAATATTTGTGATTGTATATGTACACTTATACATTGTATTTATACAGCTATCTTCATTTATAAAAATATGTATATAAAAACAAGTTAAATATCTAATAACATTTTAAATTTATCTTCTAATTAATTTCTAATATAAAATTCTCCTATAGTTTTTGCACAATGCTACTTGGAAAAAATCTAGGAAATTTTCATTACATACACAAGAAAAAAAAAAAATATTCGTGATACCCTATCTTCTTTAAAGGTAAAATAGATAGAAAGAAAAATATGAATTAATTTATCCCAAACCGTTATTAATATGGAAACATTGAATTTAAGATAAATTCAACTTTGAAAGAGAATTAATTGAGCTGAAATAACTTTTCATGTTTGTCAAAACCAACATTTTTCTTAAGTTAGATCCATTCGCTGATAAGAGATATAGCAATCACCCCCCCCCTCAATCTCAATTATATATGTAAATATCTTCAAAAATGTATTTGTGATATATTTAATAAGACAATGTCGTTACAAAAAGTTTAATTTATTAGTTTTCTGTGTTGATTGAAAATTATTTCTATTATTACTACATTTCAAAATATCCTATTTTTGAATTTAATTATTTCTGTGAACTCTAGAATTATTTATACCACTATAAACACTTTTTTTAAGGAAAAACTTTAATACTTGATTTACACAAAAATTAACTAAAATTATCGATATTTTAATTTATTTCCTTATTAATGCGCTTTTTATCCTTCCCAATTGAGTAAAGTAATGAAAAATACCTAATACTTTCCCACCTTTTTTTTAGATTTGTCTGTATATAACATGCTGTATTGCTATTTTCAAGTTTCAATAGTATTCGAGTAGCAAGTATCATATTTAAAATGACCAATTATAAATATATATCTATATAAGTAATATGACTGAAAAAAAAATGTTATAAACTGTATTAATTTATTCTAATATAATACAAATATCCCGCAATATTATAAATTTTAACTTAAATATATACATGCCCTAATGAATTAGTACTTTCAATATTTTAAGATTATTAAAAAAATGAAATGATTTTAAATTATCTAAAATTTTCTTTTCCATTTTACTATTGCGTATTATAGTTCGTTAATTACATGGTAAAAAGAAAAAATTTAATTTAATATATCTGTGGTAATTCATTTTTATTTATAATCATTGTAAAATAATGGTATTATGGATATTTGTCTATACAATGATGCAAATCAGAATTAGGAATTCGAATAGTATATTAATTCACAAAATTAATTTTTAAATTTGTAGAAGCTAATGAAATTAATAAAATTAAAACGCAAAAGCTCAGAATTATTTTTTTGTCTATGTTATATATACCTTTCTGTCTACTTTTCTTGTTCTTTCTACTTTTTTTTTTTTTTTTTTAATCATTTAATTTTTATGTATTTTATACTATTAAATAAATTCACTGTAATGTTAAATAAAATATTAAGAATTTCTACAAACTTTCTCAATAATAAATGAATAATAGTTGAGTCATACACTTATAGTTCGTTTACAGATAAACAAAAAATGTGTCTTTATCATTATGGCTAATAGATTCCAGTTTTTGAAGTGCCATATCGTCAAAAGATTTTTATCGAAATGAACTAAAATTCGATAGATCTATACAGGTCATCATCGAAATAATTTTGATGATTATGATCAGTGTAGGACCTGTAGTTCCTTTTAATGAAATAAAGAAACATTAGTTACCATTATGACTAATGGACTTAAATCTTTTGAATTTCAATAGCGTTTAAACGCCTTGTATGACTGAGGTAAAAATAGGCAGTTAAGTAGGTTATAAATCACCGTCATAAAAGTTCTATGTATTTTTAAGAGTAGATGACATATAATGTACACAAACATAAACTGTCTCAATTATATATATATATATGTACATCTTTTACTATTAAGTGAGCAATATTTATATATATATATATACATATGTATATTTCACAGTTCTCGAAAACGGTAGCTCGGACAGTTACGTGATTTAACACAAAGGTGCCCTCCGAACGGTCATTGTACACATCGAAGTCAGATTTTCGAATTTTTAATTAGTTTTCTTTTAATTAAAAAAAATATGAATATGAAACATCCTATTTCTGTAATGACGCAGAATGGAGAATCTTAGGAGAGATTTTATTGATTTATTTGATTTTCATTGATTTGAGTGTATTTTACATTGAACTACAGCTACGTTGTGAGGAATTACAAGATATTTGATTGGTTTATTTGATTTTCATTGATTTGAGCGTATTTTTCATTGAACTACAGCTACGTTATGAGGAATTACAAGACATTTGATTGGTTTATTTGATTTTCATTGACCTGAGTGTATTTTACGTTGAACTAGGGCTACCTTATGAGGGATTACAAAATATTTGATTGATTAATTTGATTTTCATTGATTTGAGAGTATTTTACGTTGTACTAGAGCTACGATATAAGTAATTACGAGATATTTGATAGATTTATGTCTTTTTCATTGATTTGAGTGTATTTTACGTTGAACTAAAGCTACGTTATGAGGATTTACGAGAGATTTGATTGGTTTATTTGATTTCATTGATTTGATTGTATTTTTCGTTGAACTAGATCTACGTTAAGAGGAATTACGAGAGATTTGTTTGGTTTATTTGATTTTCATTGATTTGAGTGTATTTTACGTTGAACTAGAGCTATATTTTGAATGACGCAGAAGGGATAATATTAGGAGAGATTTGATTGTTTTATTTGATTTTCATGGATTTGAGTGTATTTTACATTGAACTACAGCTACGTTATGAGGAATTGCAAGATATTTGATTGGTTTATTTGATTTTCATTGATCTGAGTGTATTTTACCTTGAACTAGGGCTACCTTATGAGGAATTACAAAATATTTGATTGATTAATTTGATTTACATTGATTTGAGTGTATTTTACGTTGAACTAGAGCTACGTTATGAGGAATTACGAGAGATTTGCTTGGTTTATTTGATTTCATTGATTTGAGTGTATTTTTCGTTGAACTAGAGCTACGCTATGAGGAATTACGAGAGATTTGATTGGTTTATTTGATTTTCATTGATTTGAGTGTATTTTACATTGAACTACAGCTACGTTATGAGAAATTACCAGAGATTTGATTGGTTCATTTGATTTTCATTGATCTGAGTATAATTTAAGTGGAACTAGAGCTACGCTACACGGAATTACGAGAGATTTGATTTGTTTTTTTGGTTTTCATTGGTTTCAGGAAGGGGTGTCCAGTGATGTTTTTTTTTTTTTTTTTTTTTTTTTTTAACATGCTTGACAATGATTACTGCGAAAAAGAGTTTCATGTGTTTTCAGATTCATACACATTAAGGTAAGGGTATACAGCGATTTATTTATTATTATTATTATTTTTTTTTTAAGTTAACATGTGTGATAGTGATTGCCGTGGAACCGAGTTTCATTTTTTCTGAGATACATGCACAGCGAGGTAAGGGTGTCCAGTGATTTTGTTTTTACATGCATGATAGAGAATGCCGCGGAACCGAGTTTCGTGTGTTATGAGATTCATGGACAGTGAGGTAGGGCTTTCCAGTGATTTTTATTTTCATATGCGTGAAGCGTACATACGTGCGTTAGAGTGATTGCTGCGAAAACGACTTACGTGCGTTCTCTGATTCGACCATTCATCGAATAGTGACTTTTACTGTACGAGTAACAGCTTCAACTGTTTCCAGAATATTCGAAGTATTAACATTTCTATTTGACTGTTTTCGAGAATATTCGTTTTAATAAAAGTTTTGTTGCACAGATTTGAGAAGCAGGCCTCGCAGCGTTTCTAAAATTTTACACTCGTTTAATTATACTCGCACAACTATGGTAAAATAATACTCTTTTGCTTTGTGTTTAACATGTTTTAGCATTAATACATTCAAGAAGATTTTTTTAGTTACGATAGTGGTGTCAATATAATAAAATGGGAGTAACATTTTTGGAACGCTGCGAGGACTGGAGAGGTTAAAAAAAAATGTTTGATATTGCCAAAGAGATCCCATACTAAAACTGCGAAGAAAATAGTCACCAATCGAAATATATTTATTTAACGGTTTCAATTATTCAATTAAAAAGAAATCCCTTAAATATAGTGCTCAGCGAAGCGGGCGAAGCCTGCTAGTATATATATATATATATATGTGTGTATGTGTGTGTGTGTGTGTGTGTGTGTGTGTGTGTGTGTGTGTGTATTTAGATTAAACTCAAATACTTTTTTGGTTATGAGATAAAATTTTAGTTAAAATATACATTTAGAAACAATTAAAATGTACATTTAAAAACTATTAATATTTACACGTTTCGAAACCCGTTCTAGTTTTCTCATCATTAAATGAATATTTTAACTAACATTTTTCTCGTAAATATATATTTTTTAATTATTATTTTAATACGATATATAGTTCTTTTATAGGAATGGAAAAAAATCAGTTATCATTGTAGCCAATAGATTTAAAATATTTGAATCGCGCCTGCACCTAAACTCTAAACAGGATGTAAATTAGAAGGTATGTTATAACAGATTCAGATGAGTGTAGGACTGACAGTTTTTCTTTCACAGATATACAAAGTAGAATGTTTATAAATGGCAGACTATGAGATCAAACAATAATTAATGTTAAATTGCTTAAAACATAAAAAATAAATAAGTAAATAAATACTTGATATCGTGAGCTCATATCTTATAAATCTTTCACAGGAATGTACAAAAGGGTTTTGATACATTACGCTCCATTAATCGGCCTACAACTTAAGGAAAAATAAATTATCACTTCATTATTAATTTTCCTTTCGTTCTTATTTTTTTTTCAAATATATATTAGACAGACATTAATTACTAAATGTACTGAAAGTAGAATGGAGTCACTCCATTTTCCCCCCCAAATTCTATTAAATGATTTGAATTTTATAGAAATTTATTTCTATTTCATCGATTCATGTATCTGCATATTCTTTGACAAACACTCAAGTTTTATTAGATGCATCCAATAAAGTTATCATTTACGAAAATACCAAATTAAAAGCTACAAAACCGTATTTTAATCCAAAACACAAACAATGAACAAAGAACGGAATATTTAATAATAATTTAATTAGCATCAAATGATTTCAAAATTTCATATTTTAGTTTGATATTACTTAAAATTTAAGTTTGAATTATTGTATGCAAATGACAATTACTTAGAGGAATTAATGGAAAATAGGTACAAATTCAATCAATTTGAATTTGTACTGAAGTTTACATGCTCTCTTGAGATTCTTTCGGTAATTCGTTATTAGATAATTTAAGATTGTTTTCTGCAGTTAGGAAACAACTTTAATTATTCTAATTCTCAGTTTTCATGTAAAGTTTTAGATTTGCTTATATCAACAGTTTTTTTTTTTTTTTTTTTTTAATAAATAGATATGTGTTTGTTATACATTATTGTTTCAGAATGATCTTATATTTTTATTTCATAATTATCTTTTATTTTAATGATACATCAGTAATACAAAATATTTTTAATGAATATACTCTATTGTTACACATAATTTTAAAATGTTATGTATTTGTCTCTTATAGGGTTTGTAATCTATTTGTTTTTAAACAGCGAAGAATTTCATTTGAATTTTTAAATTAAAGATCGATAAAAATGTTGTTTAGTGTATGATATTTTTATTTATTGATTTTTTTTTTTTTTTTATCATATCCTGAAAGTTAAATTTGAAATTTCGTATTTTGCAAAATTAAAATTAAAATTTCATTTTTAAGAATAAACAAGTCCTTCCGACTTATTCGGAAGGGAAGGTGTTTTTTCCTTATCAAGTAGCCGTCATTTTGTTTCAAAATGTCGGCTACAAATTATTAATAAATTGGTAGAAATATTGATGTAGACTATGCACATATGGAGTTTTAAGCAAAAAAGTTCATAAATACCTTTTTATGTGAATTTAATATTTTTAAGTGGCCAGCGCATGGAAACAAGATGGTGGGCCAAGTTAACAAATATATGAAATGCATTTGTGAGATAAGTCTATGTACAAATTTAGTTCGAATTAATTCAGAATCTCAAAAATCATGGTGTTGAAAATTAAGTAGATCAAAATGGCAGAGAAAGTTACTCAGTGAACTAATCTAAGATATTGTTGCAAATTTGTAAATAATTCTATTT
This sequence comes from Salticus scenicus, assembly GCA_963930645.1. NCBI lineage: Eukaryota > Metazoa > Arthropoda > Arachnida > Araneae > Salticidae > Salticus > Salticus scenicus. The sequence goes on along the minus strand of OZ005652.1, from coordinate 117,733,387 downwards.
TTATTTTATTTATTTATTTATTTATTTATTTATTTGTTTATTTATTTGTAAATTATTTTCAAAGAGGCTTAGTAATTTGATAAAACGTTAATATTCTTCATTTCTAGTTTGTTTCAGAGTTAAAACAGCCTAATTTCCCCTCAAAAACGCTTTGAAAAACTTCAATAAGGCAGCTAATGGATTTGGCGCCAAATTTGACGACTTTTCCCCCTTGGCGACTTTTTTGGCAAGGAAATCCTTACTATCTTTATACTAAAGTTGGACGCGGTAACGTGATTGGTTAACCAGTTACGTGAATTTTCTAAATTTTTCTGGGTTCGATAAAAGGGTATAAAAGGTGGCCGAACGCGCTTGGAAAAAAAAGCGAGGTGAGATGCCCAGCGAACTTATCTAAGATATTTCAATGATAAATCCTCTAACCAAATTTGATGCGAATTGATTGAGTATTACTAAAGTTACCATAATCCTAAATTTTCAAGTGGCTGCCACTTGGAAATAAAATTGCAGATAAAGTCACTACAAGTGAATTTATACAAGATATTTGAACTATAAGTTCACTATCCAACTTTTATTTGAATCCGTTTAACATTTTAAAAGTTATGGTGATGACATATTTTCAAGTGGCAGTGTGATTTCAAGTGGTCTCCACTTGAAAACAAATTGGGGGAGCAACGTGATTAGCAAACTCATCCAAAATATTTATAAGTTCACTGTCCAAATTCGGTTCGATTTCGAGTATTATTTTAGAAGTTATCGTGATTTTAAATTTCCAACTGATAGCCTGATCTCAAGTGGCACCGCTTAACTTAAGATATCTGAAACTTTGTTAAATATGGCGGATAAAGTTCCATAATAAACTTGATTGAGACACTTGTACACATCTATGTATACATCAAACTTCAAAGAAATTTGGAATGCGCTTCTTACAATGTAAATTTTAAATTTTCAAGTGGTCTCCACTTGAAAACAAAATGGCGGAGCAACTTAATTAACAAGCTCATTCAAGATATTTATAAGATAAGTTAAGACACTGTCCAAATTTGGTACAATTTGCAGTATTATTTCAGAAGTCATTGTGATTTTAAATTTTCAAGTGGTAGCGTGATTTCAAGTGGCCCCGGTTAATGTCTACCACTTTATTAAAATTGGCGGCTAAATTTCATTAATAAACTTCATTGAGACCCTTCTGTGGTCTATATTTACAGTAAAATTCAAACAAATTCGGGATACGATTTTCACAAATTGAATTTGAAATTTTCAAGTGGTCTCCACTTGAAAGCAAAATGGCGGAGCAATTTAGTTAACAAACTCATCTAAGATATTTATAACATAAGTTAAGATACTGTCCAAATTTGGTTCGACTTGGAGCATTATTTCAGAAGTTATAGTGATTTAAATTTTCGAGCGGTAGCCTGATTCCAAGTGGCCCCGCTTAAATTAAAATATCTGCCACTTTATTAAAATTGGCGGATGAACTTCATTAATAAACTTCATTGATACCCTTATGTGGCCTGTATTTACATCAAAATTCAAGCAAATCTTGCTTTAAATATGCTTTTTACAATGTGGTTTTAAATTTTCAAGTGGAAAACAAAACGTCGGAGCAACTTGGTTAACGAACTCATCTAAGATATTTATAAGATCAGTTCACTGTCCACATTTGGTTGGATTTGGAGTATTATTTCGGTAGTTACCGTGATGACAAAATTTTCATTATAGACAGAAGTGACTACAATAGGTCGATTTCTAAAGAAATTAACCTAAAATTAATTCAGTCACATGAGAATAAAATTCTCTCTCTATGTCTCTCCCCCCCCCCATATATATATATATATATATATATATGATATGTAGAAAGAGAGAGAGAGAGAGGTAGATTGATTGTTATAGATATAAATATATAGATATAGATATGTTATGCAATATTAAATTATAACGCAAACTTTGGTACTCTGATGATAAAATTGTCCGAAGTGTACATATTTATTTTAGAGGTTAAAAATAGTTTGAGAATTCTAACACCAAAATAACCAACGTGAGATTTACATTTTAACCTTATAAAATTAAAAAAAAAAAAAAAAAAAATCAAATTCTGTAACAGTTTTAAACACTTTTTTACAGTTATGGGATACGCATATATATTTATCAGATATTAAAACTACATACGTCTTTTGAAAATTAGTAAGCTTAATATATACATAGCAATGACATTTTAAAATTGATAATATATAGGATTTTAGCAAGAATATAGTTTTTTCGTGCATAAATCAAGACTGAACCTTGATACACTATCTACCAATAAGTATTTGGACACTTTCAAATTCAGACGTTTTTTAAAATGTCCAGAAATTTTTATAGGAATTATCTTGAAACTTTGGGAGTATAGAGAGCCTGTTATGCTTGAAAAAGTTTTATTATGAAGAGGAAGAATGAACCAGTAAAAACATTTATAAAGAGCATTTATTTATTTATTCTTTTAAATCACTTTGTTAAGAATAATGCATGAAGTGGGTTTTGACTCCAGCATATGATTTTAAAACCTCATCTAATTATTTGAATAAATTTGTATGTCTGTACCACATACATTCATGGATATATAATAAATTATTTAAAAAATTGCAAAAAAATATAATAAAAATATAATAAAATAATGATAATAAAAATAAAGATAAATAAACAAATGAAAATACATACATAAATATATAAATAAATAAAATAAAATAAATTGATAATATATGGTTATATTAGACTATTGATAATATATATATATATATATATATATATATAATATTATATTATATTATATTATGTTATCAAATACATTATTAATTGTATTAGACCCAGTGCAAAGTCAGTTTTAGGAAACTTGGTATGCTATATTAGAGAAAACATCCCGCTATTACAATGCAAAAATGCAAAATATCTTCCGAAATATGACTATTTTCACTGAATAATTTTAAACTATGCATGCGCAAGCTTTTAGAAAATTTCATTTCTTTAATTTAACAGCCGAAAGTTTTCGGCTACTTATATGAAAGCTCATACCATATAGCGTGTAAATTCAAAAACGTATGAGAGATAGAATGAACTGAGTTTCAGTTCCTCTCAAAATGAAAGCTAAACTATAAGGGACTTTACCCACATATTTATTTTGATTAAAGCAATGCCCAATCGTAATACAGTGTTTGCTGATTGCAAATGAATATTGATAAACACACCGTACAATGTTCCTGTTTTTTTGAGAAGAACTGAAATACTATTCATTATACCTCTCATAGTTTTTATCTATATATATAATAAAATAAGATGTTTGCGTGTGTGTGTGTCATTGTGTATGTATTTCCAGAGCTTTTTAAGAAAAAGGCTGATGGCTGAGCTACAAAAATTTGCATGGTGGTTCGTAATGACCTCTCCTGATGCACCTCGAAGCCCGATTTTCGAATTTTGTTTTAGTTTTCTTTTAATTAATTAAAATGTTAAAATAAAACCCTTCTAATTACTGATAAATTGGGCATTTAATTTTAATCCTTAAGTTAATTGTTGCCAAAAAAAATCATCATTATTTTTTCGACAGAAAAAAAAAAACGTGAACAATAAAAATTACATTTATTTAAAATGTTTAATTTTAATCCTTAATTTAGTTGTTGCCAAAAAAAATTATCATTATTATTTCGACAGAAAAAAAAAAAAAAAAAAAACGTGAACAATAAAAATTACATTTATTTAAAATGTGGAAAGTAAATTAAAAAAAAATTAGAAAAAAATTAGAAATATCAGTCGTATCGTTACAAATAAGATACCAAATGAAAGATGCAATTTTTGTGAATCCAACGGATTAAACAGCTTATGAATCGGACAATTAGATTTTTTAAAATTAACTAATGTATGTATTTTAGGGGGCAACAGCAGGAGATTGTATGGAAACCGTTTGGAAATTGTTTTTAAATGTGCTACTAATGAAGTCACATGTTTTTTTTTTTTTTTTTTTTTTTTTTTTTTTTTAGTGGGATTAAAAATGGGATTAAAAAGTGGGATTAAAAATTGCAGTTTTGAATTTTTTTTTCAATTTTCTTTCACAAACACAAACATATAGTATCAGCCTGTACAACACTAGACCAAATTGAAGTTCAAATTTCATCAATATTTAAATAAATAAATGAAAATAAAAATATGTTTAATGGGAAATATATATAACCATTAAAAGTTTAGTTGTCTAAAATATGGCAAAAGTAGCACTCACAGCATATTGTTACAAGATATTAAGTCTTATTTTTACAAGGGATTAAATCTAAAATGGTGACAAAAATTTAAAAGACGCCAAAGAGAACTGTATTAAGGCGGTACTATGATCATGCTTACAAACCATGAATTATATATAACCACAAAAAATTAATTGTCTCATGCAACAGACGTAGCCGGTCATAGCATATTATAATATTTTGCGTGAAGTTGTTATCATTTTTATGGTTGATCGGGGATAAACAAAATAAACATAGGAAATAACGTAAAAGCAAATATTATGTGCACCACGTATAGCGTTGTTCATATGTAACTGGGATTCAAATATAAAAGGGATACTTCATTTTTTTCGATACTATCTATTTCGAAACTGGTATCTAATAAGGACTTAATGGAAGCCTATTGGTAAACCAATTTCTCAGGTAATAGGGACAAGCGCCCGAGTTTTAGCGGATGACCAAATCGCTACCGAAGGCAGCAGGGATCCGAAGTGAGCTTTTAAGCAATTTTAGTATTTTATTTTATATTTATAAAGCTATATAGAAAAGAATTTCCTTTAAATTTAGTGACCAGCGAAGCGGGCAAAGCCTGCTAGATTATAACATATTTGTTTCATGTTTTCATATAAGTAGCTCCATACTTTTGACTATTAAATTATGCAGATGAATTCTTTTTTAAAGCTTGCGCATACTTAGATAAAAATTATTCAATAAAAATGCTCATATTTCGTAAGATATTTAACATTTTTGCATTCTGATTGTAGTAGCCAGTGTCTACTATAGTATGCCAAGTTACCAAAAAATGGTTTTCCACTGTGTCCAATACCTTACGTCTTATAATTAAAAAAGTGGAATTTTTAAAAAGAAACCCTTATATCTCCGTGAATATAAATGGTAACCTCATAAAAAGTTTTACAAATAATTATAAAAAGCCTTATAATTATGTGTTATATCCAAAATGCATTTCATACACTACGTTTTACATGGTGATCAAAATATTTTGATTTTTGTTTAATTTTTCCTTATCTACTTTTTGTATTCGGGGTAAAATTTTTGATGAAATATATAAAGAAAGTATGTTCTTTATAATTCCAAAGTTGTAAGGTTGTAAGGTCTGAAGAATTTTTCTGGACCTTTGACAAAACGACTAAATTCGATAGTTTCCAAATACGTATTTGTAGAAAGCGTAGAAAAAAAATTGAAAATTTTATTGCATGAATAGTGTCAATATTTATTAAAAAGTGTTTTTTCTGGTATCGAAATGTCGCTTGAAAATTTCTAAACAAGTTCTATTTGCTACATATAATTTCTTAAATCTGAGGCAAAACATATATGGTAATAGATTTTTATCCATATTTTTATTTATTTATTTTTTAACAGTGCATATGTTACTCTAATTTTCAAGATGGTATAATCGTGCATAAATGCAGTGATATTTTCTCCAAATTGTGGATATGCAATGTAATTTTGATTGAGAAGACCACGATTTTATATTCATAATACCTGTTCACTTAATATATATATATATATGTATTGTTTTTTCTTATCATCTTACCCAATTGATAAAGCAAAATATTTTTGAATATTTATCAAAATTAGAGAAATTGTTAATTGAAGAATATATAAACTTTATTTCTTTAATTTTTTCTTTAATTAAGTTAAGATAAGTGATTTTATTTGATATCATACTTTAACTTTTTCGGCTAATCGATTACAAAGTGTAAATTAGCTTTATTTCACCTGCGTAACTACAGTTAAAATTCATGATTATCAAAAATATTCATGAACATCTCACGCTGTAATATACCTACGTATGTGATTTTAAAGATTATATGATACGTTATCAAAATGATATCAATGTGTAAGATGACTATAAAATTGCATTTTGGCATGATAATTTTATTATTTCATAACAAATTATTTTAAATGCTAGCATTGTTTTAATGTTAAACAAAAGAGTTTTCATTCCTGAATATTTTCATTTATAATTCTCTTACAGAAATATTTTGTGATATTTTCAATCAATTAAAATATAAATCGCAAAATCTGATTGTAAAATATCGAAGCAAATTCCCCTCCATTAATTATTATTATTTTTTTTTTTCAAATATTACGTGTGGAACTGTTCTATTCGGAAATTTGAATATCACAATTATGTATTTTAAATGCGTTAGAATGATACAAATGGAAAGTTTTTGGGTGAACTAAGCCATTCAGGCCCATTTAACCACAATATATCATTAGTTAATTTTATGATCTTTGCACCTCTGGATACAAGGTCAGAAGGATTAGACGAAACGGGACAGTGCCTCCAGTTTGAAGGAGATGTCAATTCACGAATATCTTGTACTCTGTTTTGCACAAACGGCTTGAACTTCTCTGGAAAGCCTATAATCCAACATAAAGCGATCATTGTGTCTGTCCAGTAAAACGTGGGTATAACTAATTTCAGAGCTCTCAAAATATTATGCCCTAATTTAGCTGCACAATGCAGCTGTGAGTTCAAGTTTAGGTAGCGTGAGATTTTTCAAAGGCGCTACACTATTTTTGGAAGGGACGAATATCGTTTTACATTTTTCATTCGAGATTTCTTTAATTCTAAAATAGGCAACAGTGACAAATGTTTTGATACTAGCATCTGAGAAAATATGCAATTGCAAATCACTGATGTTAAATTCTGGAAAATCAGAAAAATAATATCTCGACACAGAAAATTTAGAAAGATGAGTTACTTCATTACACCAGTCTTTCCATATTTTTTTCAAATCTTCAGGTAATGTATCATTCCAATTAAGAACAGTCTTCCAGATCATCTGCATAATGCATTTAACTCTTAAAGTATAGGGTCCTAGGAAACCGATAGGGTCATAAATTTTGCCTAGTACTTGTAAAACAAACCTTTTAGTATTTATCTGTTTAGAAACGAGGTTTATTAAATCTCTACAATCAAAATAGAGAGTGTCTTTCAAGTTATTCCACCCTAAACCCAAAACTGTATTAGGGGGATCATTTTCTTCAAATATTTTGAATCCTTGCTAATAACATTTTTTTGTACCCAAAATTCTTGTAATGGTGTCGAATTTGTATGCAATTTGTGAAGTTGCATACTCGCGTCTTTAAAGATACTAATTGAGTCTAGACTTGTAGTTAAAGCCTTCTCTACTGATGGGTGGCTTCCTATCATGTCATCTACATAAATGTTTTCATTTAAAAAACTGACTGTCTCCCTATGTGTGTCGCTAATTTTTTTCAAATGATGTTTTATCGTCGCAGCCAATAAGAAAAGACTACAATTAAGTCCAAACAAAACTCTAGTGAATCTAAAAATCTGAAGGGGAGAGGTGCCTTCGTGAGGATTTTCTGTAAACAAAAATCGTGTTACGTCCCTATCTTCCTCGTCTATCAAATATTGTAGAAATGCTTGATTCATGTCCGCAGTAAAGGCTACGGGATGAAATCTAAATCTAGACAAAATGTCAAAAATATCTTCATAAAGATTAGGTCCAATATCTAAACAATTATTAAGAGAAAGATTATTGTAATCATGGAAAGACGCGTCAAATACGATTCGTAATTTACATGTTGTACGATCTGTTTTTATTACCGCTCTATGTGGAAAATAAAAGGTTGTAGAATTTTCCTCCAAGTCCGTGACGGGTTCTATAATCCCCCCTCTCAAATAATCCTGTAAAACATTGTTGCATTCAAAAAATAAATTTGGGGTTCTACAAAATTTATACTTAAGTCTCGAAAATCTACTTTCAGCAATTTCAAAATTCTTTTGTAATTGAGATTTACTAATTTTCCAAGGGAATTTAACTTTATATCATTTATTTTCATACTTAATTTCCGATTCAAAATTTTTCATAATTTTATTTTCGGAAAGGTCAAATTATTCTTTCGGATTAATAAGACCCGAATTTTCCAAATTCCAAAAATTTTCTATTTGTTTTGACAACAAATTTTCTTCTACTATGATACTCATGGTTAATGATTCAAGAGAATCGCTTTTAATTCCCTGTAAAATCCAACCGAACACAGTTTTTACTGCTACTAAGTTTTTACTTATGCACCTAATATTACCTAACACAATATCATAATATTAATCGACTCCTATCAAAAGTGTAATGCTTTCTTTACTATTAGGTATATCAGCTAATTCTAAATTCTGAAAATTATCATTTTTCGTGATTTTTTCTAATTCAGGGGGAAGGTGAAAGAACGATCCAGAATTTTCATCCGTAACTAACGCTTCAATTTGAATATTATGATCATGATTTTTTTTTTTATTCACGAGCTTTAGTTTAACTATTCCATAGGTTTTTTCTATCGGTGTTTTACTTCCAAATGTGTATACTTTCAATTTTTCATTTCTAATCACTTTTAAATTTAGTTCATTAGCAATAAAACGACATAAAAATGTCCTGCTTGAAGCTGAATCTAGAAGCGAACGGATCGTTTTCTCTTTCGTTTTAATTTTGATATTTACGGTACAAGTTTGTAACAAAATTTTGTTTTCCTGATTAATAGAAGAAACGGTAGAAACGATTTCTTGTTTGGATTCTGAACCAGAAGGAACATTTATTTTTTCCTGAGGTTTATGTTTAGATTTGTAACACAGAGTTGAGTTGTATTATGTTTATATCCACATATTCTGCATTTAATGTCCCTATGGCATTCCGTAATATGGTGCTTTTGTTCCAAACACAAAAAACAACGGCATTGAGATTTTAAAATATTCTTCTTCTTTTGAATATCGAATGCGAAACAATTTTCTGACGCGTGATTCTTCTTAAAAAAATACATATCATCTGTTTATTTTCTACCGCAGTAGTGATTAATTCATGTGCATACGATAATCTACTACTACTGCTACTGGCGTCTCGAGTACTCAATTTATTACTTTTTATTTGTTCGTTTATTTTATTTTTTGTAGATAATGTTCTTACACGCGAATTATTTCCGTTTGTATGAAATCTAATAGTTCTTGAATTTTAATTCCATGTAAATTGGATGCGTGTTTTCTATTGAATTCTAAATTTAAATCGGACGGTAGTGCCTTTAGAATCACTGCGATTAACATAACACTATAATTATTCTCATCAACTTCTAACGAGGATAATGATCTAATATTTATCTCGATTTCTTCATGTAATTTTTTTAATCTAAAAATATCTGTAGATTTATAAACGGGTGCTAAATTTAACAAATTGTTCATGTGGCGGTTAATTATCATATCGCGTTGTCCGAATCTTTGTTTAAGAATTTCTACGGCTTTGTCATAATTTTGTTCTGGAATCTCTAACCCGTGTATGGAATTTAAAGCTGTAGAAGTTAGATAACTTTTTAAATAATTAAATTTCTCTACCTTTGACAAAGTTTCATTGTCATGAATAGTAACTTGAAAAGTATTCCAAAAGCTCATAATTTGGGACAATTCATCGCCAACTTTTTGAATAATTAATTTTGGTAATTGTTATTTTCACTTAACGGTGTACTTCTATGCTGTAATGTACTTGAGACATTTAAATTTACACCACTATTTTCGACTGAATTTACTTTTATTTTCTTTTTTGCTCTAAAAATAGCGGTCGCGATTTTGTCTTGGTATTCATAGCATACGTTTTATTCATTTTCATATTCTGTTAAAGGAATTAGTTTTTCTATTTCCCTATCGGCTTCCTGTAAAAGCCCATTTTTGATAGTCAAATGACTAATAGTTTCTTCTAAATTTTCAACATTTAAATGTTCTTCTTTTAAATTTAATTCTATACTGTTCGCTAACTTTGTCACACTTGATCGTATAATTTTTCTATTAATTTTATGCTTGTCTAACTCCATCGTAAATTTTCATAAAATTTCTTACCTTGAGCCGTCTTCGGTCTAAGAGCTAATCCAATATTATGAAAACACAAAAAATAATTTTAATGATCAAATCTAACATAAGCATCGTTGCTTTCAAGAACAACATTCTCTTTCCGGCCGATTCACCAAAATGAAAAATAATTCGCGGTTTAGTGGTATTTGCATTTTAAGAACATAAAGAATAAAAATTAAAATGCCGGATTTCTTTGAAACAAGAGAATGAATAAAATAGAACGATGCATACTTTTTCTGAAGGTTTAATAATTATAATAAAATAAAAATTCTATTTACACTTTAAATACATCATTTACAAAAAAGAATACTTAAAGGAACGTAGTTCCGAATCTAATTAACTCTCATAGGGAGAGATCGAATAATTCTATCTTCGAACACAGCCGAAGAATCCAAAATCTAAAACTAAACTTACTGGCTGCTGCCAAAATCTATAAACAAAATATATAAGTTCTTCTTTTTTCTTTCTGCGGCGACGCAGCGCAGTCTAAATGGAATTGTTTTTACTGAACCTCTTCTATTGTTTGTGGTGGTTAACAAAATTTTGACTCTGTATAAGCAGATATTATACGATAGGATATTTTAATTTATTCTTAAGAATTCTGCATCATCGTGTTTGAAAACATAAGAACTGAGCTTGAACAAATGCAAAACACATGATTATAATCTGTATCGCAATTTGTGATACACTTAGTCCAGTTATTTCCATTCAGAAGACAGTGGGGATGATGTTGGACAGAAAAATCCTTACACGGAGGAATTCTATTGTTAAAATCCATGCTTCCTCTATCTGATTCAGAGCGATTATATCTTATCTAGGATAATTGTTAGACGCTACGTTAAACTATTTAAATCATCTTCAGAATTCACGTTTATAACGTATTTATTTTGTTTTTCGTCTTGTTTCGCAAGAATCTGAAACAGATAAATTAAAATACAATTTATATAAGCTTGGTATAATACAGTAATACTGAAGCAAATATCCTACGATTTTCATACTTGGTTCCTAGACATCCACTCACAGGGATTCAGGAAACTTACCTCAAATCAACGACTATCTCTTCATAAAATTATGCTCTTTTATAGGATGTTTCTATTGATGCATTCTGTGTGCATGCAGGAAGAACCCCAATTTATACATTTTGAAAGAATGTCTATCTCAGCTAATAAATACTTAATAACAAAACAGCAATAATAACGAACAATATCCCTTTTCAAAGGCTATTCTCTTTTTAAATTAAAATCTTATTACATTTCTTAACTTTAACACCCTTAATAACCTCGTTGTAACAGTCTCCAGTCTTCACCCCTATCACCATTACACGGACAGCTTACATATGCATGCGGAGTCGCATATGCGTTTGTTTCCTTGATAAATAGAAAATTGAATTCTCACTATCAAGTTAAACTACATAAATAAAATCCTATATTTTAAGCTTAATTATTAGGAATCAACATTGCTATTGAATGGTTCTTCACTCAATCTTTAGTAGTTATTGTTTACAAAAACACTGTTATTGTTTAATTTTCTTTTTAGAAACAAAAAATAATGCAAGAAGTTTATAATCTCTACCTTCCAAAATAATACAGTTGACCTAGACAAGGGTGCATGATGGAATTTACGGAAAAAAATAGTGGACAACTTAGTCAAACAAGTTAAACAGATAATATTTTTTTTATGAAGAAATTATCCTTCTTCATTTGCCATGCATCTTTAATGCAACTATGCTTAATAAAATATTTTCGGAACAGGTAATCGGTGTGATCATCTTCTTCAGAAGGGAGAAACACTTATTCTGAAATAAAGTCAGTGAATAATATTTTTATTTATTTTCACAATATAGCAACATATTAATTTCTTGCTGTGGAATGTTAACAAAGATTTACTTAAAAAGATATCTAATGACGTATGCTCATGTAGCAAAAAGCGATGATAATTTATTAGCTGTCCATTATTAATTCATAACTTCAAATCAAACAGAAACCTAACAAATTAGGGGAAATTTAAATCCGTTAACTACAATAATCTAAAAATTATTTACAACAAAACCAACTCCCAATATTCACTAATAAATTATAAACATTAAATAATTTCACCAGATCGTGGTTTTCCCTTAAATATTTTTATTATTATTATTATTTTTATTATTTACTTATTTATAGTTTTTATGCACTAGGCCTGAGAGCATGAATTTTATACATTTTATAAATATAAACTATAAATCATACGAAATAATCACATACTGCATGTTTCCGGCGATCACTATATTGTAGTAATTCAGCGTCTACCTCATCAGCATGAAACTTGCGAACAGCGTTTCTTAGCTGTGTAATAAATTCCAACTCTACTTAGCCATCGTGCAGAAACATACGCACATACATATGAACTTACTCTTAATTTTGTAAATTTGAAGATGAAAACATATATAGGTGCTCTGCCCCTTTGAGTATCCTATGTCTTCTGGACCTTTCTAGGGTTTTACTTATGTAGACAGTCTTCCCCTAGCGAGTTATTTTTTCTCTGCCGAAGAAAAAAATAATAAATAAATAATAAATAATTTAAATGTTTGCTGTTCGGGTATTTCTGTTCCTGTGAGCATACAACGAGATTTTGTAGTTAAATATTTGTTTTTATTAGCTTTTTTATTAAACGACATTCAAATATATGTAAGATCACTCATGAACGATATTACATTATTATAAGCAAATTGTTTCTTTAATAAGCATGAAATGTAATGAATTTAGACTGTGATACTTAGAAAAAATTAATGTTTATATTACAGTATTTTACGTAATAGAAAAAATAGAAGTTCTTTAAATTATAAAAACAAATACACATTGAAAGAATAAATTTATATAATTCATATAGAAAACAAATAAGTGCGGAAATTTATAATATGTTGGGTAATGCTTGTATTTTTTTACAATTATTTTAATATTGTTCAAAATGAAATTTCAATCCGTTTTCTCATCCTTTTCTTTTTTTCTTGCATTAAACATCGAATAATATAACAGGAAACATATACTTACTAAGTAAGTATATATTTAATGTTTAAATTGATGCGTAACTGATATTTAACTTCACAACTAGAAAGTAACTCTTTAAAATACTATTTATATCAATTATTTGGCTAGCATACACAGGACATTTGCACTTTGCTTTGATTATCTTTCCTAAATAAAAATACAGTGAATGTTAAACAAAATGTTTCTGTATATGTGTATCTAGGCATGTTCTGTTGTAATATAACAATCAGGAAAATTACTTTCTACAGCACTTGTTTCGAGTGCAGTCAACTGTTTAATGAAAAGCAAATGTTATGCGACGAAGTTTCTGACATAAGTTAGAATACATTTGGATGTGTATATCTCTTTTTAAAGCCAAAAATTTGAAGTATAAGAAATTAAATTTGCAACAACGTTATTTTAGTAACACATGCTTATATTTTGAGGTTATATAAATAAATCTTATAAAATTTTTTGACCATCTTATGAATCATCTAAAAACTGGCATAATTTCCGTAATGTTGCTTCGATGTTATATATTTTTCTTTTTATAAGTAATGAATTTAAAATATAATATAATATATATATATATATATATATATATATATATATATAGATATATATATATATATATATATATATATATATATATATATTAAGATATTTCGCTTAACTTTAAATATCTGTAATATCGGGCTACGATAGTTTTGCATAAGTGAACAAAAAATAATATATATGCATATTTTACTAGGGTTATCAGAATTTCGGTAGGTTAAAGCATGGTTAAATTGTACAACAAATAACCTTTTTTACCAAAGTCTGACACTTCATAATTTAAAATAGATATAAATTAAACTTAGTTTTCTAGGAAACTGCCAGAACGATTTTGATAAATATTCATATATAGGTGTTCGAAATGTTAATTCAATTCAGATTTTCCTTATCTCAAGGAATATCATTTTTCACTAGTAACACTCACTCCTATCGGGTATAAGATATAAGAAATATATTTCAGAAAGTTGACCATTGTATTTGATCTACGAATAATTTTTAATCAGAGTCCAAGTGAACTTGGCAATCCGGGTACTATCCTTTATATGTACAAAATAACTAAGAGTTACATGGGGACAATGCTATTTAATACTTTAATAATATTTTTAAAAAAATTATGAAATATCTCAAGTACTAAAGTATTTGCGACATTACAAAGAATTGTTCTGCTAAATGAAGAAAAAATGTTTAAAATTTTAATTAAACTTACTTAAAAAAAATATATGAAACATAAAAGTAAAATATGTTACAGTGACTTTAAAATTAAATTTAATTTACTCCAAAAGCACCTGCAATTTTGAAAAAAAAAATAGTTAATCTTTATTCATTGCATTTCATCAAAAAAAGAAAAAATGTTTATTCTCCCACGCAAAGAAAAAATAAATATATTAATAATAATATACGCTTTAAACAACTGTCATAAAAACATTTTATCTTTTCATTTTCAAAAAAATATTGTTCTAGTAATATTATTATTTTCTCAATTTTTAGAAGAGTACATTTTTTATTCTAAAAATAAATTTTGTAAAAAAAAAAAAAAAAAATAAAAATAAATAAATAAAAAAAAAGAGATAATAATAAAAAAAAAAAAAAAAAAAAAAAAAAAAAAAAAAAAATGAAAAAAATGAAAATACTAGCTTAAGTGACCAAAAATTAATAAAATTTCACAATGCACTTGGAAAATGTTTTTTTAAAGAAATATTAATTTAATAAAAGAAATATATTGAAATATAATAATTGAAATATATATATATATTTAAAGAATATTTTATTATTTATGCATTTTTGTTCTTTTTTTTTTCATTTTATACTCTTATTCTTTTAAAAAAATTCCTAATGTAGAAAATTGTTAAATTTGTCAATTTTTTAAAACTCAAATAAAGCCGCAGGCACAAAATTTGTATAGATGTAGCAACTCTATATTCTCGACTACAGATTTTTCAATGTAAGATACAACAGCCATCACAGTGGTAGAAATTTCAGTGAAAGGATTGTGAACAGAAAGTTTATTCTATTAGACATATACGAAAAGAAAAATGATTTAGGGAAGCTCTAATTTTTCTCCACTTTATATGAAATACCATTTCTTTTTTTCATTTCTTACTTTCTTTTTCTTTTTTGTGAATTACATCAGTTCTAATTTTTTAACTAAAACATAATGCATTTCAATTAACTGAAATTGACTATTTATTTAAGAAAATGGATTCATTACTATATCTCCTGCATATACAAGAAGAGAGTATAAGATTTGGAAAAAAAAAATCATTTCTGGTTTTCGATGAATTTACACGTTTTGAGATTCCCTTGCATATCAAACTGTCTACTTATTCTTAATATATATATATATATATATATATATATATATATATATATATATATATAATGCTAACCACTGTATACATAAGAAAAAATATAAGACATAGAAAATTTTAGATTTTTGAAGAAGTTGCACTTTTTGAGTTTTCCTGTACTCAATTCGACTTTTTTTACAAAATATCTGTGTGTTTGAGTTCAAACACAGTACTTTATGAACCAATGGACTTAAATTAACCAAACTTGATATTTGGTTGGAATTAGGTTGGAATTAGTGCTGATTAGCTTTTCGGCTATATCACACAACTGTGAGTGCTTCCACGTTTCGATTACCTCTCAGTGTACTACAGCGGGTAAAAAAAAAAAAAAAAAAAAGTAGCAAAAATTCCTATATAAAAAAATCTGGAGTGACTCCACTCGACTTTCGGAATATTGAGTAATTAACAGTTTTGTAGATAAAGTAAAGAAAGAGAACTTGTTAAACAAACAAAACAGAGAAAACCATAGCAGAGTGTTTGAGTATTTTTCTCCATAATTTACACGATGTTTTATTTAACGCTACTGAACATTGAGCCCATAGACCATAATGATAAAGTATTTCTGTTGCGTTCCTGTAAAAACCTATAAAGGCTAGATTCACCAAAATTCTTATAGTTAGTTCAACAGTGATTTATAATATTCATATAAATTTCAGCTGAATTGAATGAGGCATTTAGATGTTATCGTACCTTTAAATTTTGGTCCCATAGGCCATAATGATAAAGAATTTTTATTTGTGTCCCTGTAAAAAAATTGTTAGTACTGAATTCACAAAATCTATAGAGTTGGTTCACATGTGACCTATAGCAAGTGTACAAATATTTTGCTCAGATTAATAAGGCGTTTAGACGCTATCACACTTTTAAAATTTTGGCCCCGTTGGACATAATGATAAATAATTTTTCTTTGTGCCACTGTAAAAAAATTGTAAGTGCTAAATTCACCAAAATCTATACAGTTCATGCAACTGTGACTTATAACATGTGTACATTTTTTTTGCTCAGATTAATAAAGCGTTTAGACGCTATCGCACTTTAAAAAATTTTGCCCGATAGGCCACAATGATAAAGAATTTTTCCTGGTGTCCCTGTAAAAAAGATATAAGTGCTAGATTCATCAAAATTAAAAGGATTCGTACTATGGTCACTTACAATATACGTACCAACTTTCAGCTTATTCGAACAAAGCGTTTGGACGGCAGCGTGTTCACTCACAGACATACACACACATACGTACACGCACACATACACACTTACATGCATGCATCATCGTAAAAATAGTGAAAACGGACTCAGGGGACCACGAAACGTTTAGAAACATCAAAATCTCAAATTTGTATTTTTGACATGATTACAATACTTTCCACACTATAGGGTTCGGAAAGTAAAATGTAGAGTTAATACAGTTTTGTTAAATAAATCCGTGTGGAATCATGTTCTTACTTAGTCTAATATCATATTTTGACAAGGATTTATTTAACAAAACAGTTTTAAGTGTACTTTTTTATATAGGAATTTTTTATAGTTATCGGTTACTTTTGTTACCGACTATAGGAGGGTAAGATGAAAAGTTCTCAGCCTGACTAAAAAATAGAGTTCCAAGCAGCAAAACTTTGTGTTTCCTGCCTTGTTGCATGTGCCATTAGTTTATATGTTAAGTTTCAAATTTTTCTCACAAATACAGTGGAACCTGTCTAAAGTGACCACCCTAGGGACCTGCTAAAATGGTCACTATACGCAGGTGGTCACTTTATAAAGTCTCTTTAAAATTGGATAATGGTCACTTTAGTCAGGAAAATGGTCACTTTAGTCAGGTGGTCACTTTACCAAGGTGGTCACTTTTACAGGTTCCACTTAGTTTGTTTACGAGATTTTTTTTTCGTTAAAATGGATAAAATGGAATATCGTGCGGACAAAAAATTCTTCATTTTGTAGGGATTAACTCCTAAGGAAAGTCATCTGAAGTTAAGAAAAAAATATGGGAACACTGATGATTCCATGTTAACCATTAAAAATTGGTCAGTTTATTTTAAACGTGGTCGCTCGTTGCTAGAAGATGACCCACTTGAAGATCTTCCAAAAACTGCCACCATAACGGAAATCATCGAAAAAGTGTATAATATCGTGTTGGACAATAGGCGAGTGAAGCTGAGTGAGATAGCTGAGGCTGTGGGGATAAGAAAGTGTGCGAAACACCTTGCACAAAGAATTAGGGATTCGAAAGCTCTGCGCAAGAGGGGTGCCGCTTTTGCTGAATGCCGATCAAGAACAAATGCGCAAACAATAATCGAAGCAATGTTTGGGACGACTGAATAAGGATCCGACCGATTTTGTGCAGCGAAATGTCACCATGGATGAGACATGGGTCCACCATTACACTTCAGAAAGGATAGAACATGCCAGAAGGGCCGTAAATGAATATTGTCACTGTCTTTAAGACTCTCACATCCGGAAGGGAATACTGATGTTGGAGAAACACTTGACCAAGTGTGTTGATGTCAAGTGAGAGTATCTAAAGAAATAAAGTCATTTTTTAACTGAAAATCGCAGTCTTTCATTACCAGGCAAGAAGTTTTCACCGTACCATCGTAAACTTAGAGAAATATATTAAGTAAAACTCTGCTGATTCAGTTTAGTCAAACATGTGTTGCAATTTAATTCCGTTAAGTCAATTACTTTGTTTTGGTATACTTTGCAAAAATGTGGTAGACTTTCGACCGCACAGCAATACTAGTATATATAAAACCATACGTTTTATATTAAAAATAAAATAGAATTTATTTCTTTTTCAAAGTCTTACAACGTACAGTCGGTAAGAAAAGTGTACGAACACTAGCAAAAATTCCTATGTAAAAATAGTACATTTCATACGGTTTTGGTAAATAAATCGTTGTCGAATACTGTTCTTATTCAGTGTAAAAACATGATTCGATTAGGATTTATTTAACAAAACAGCATGAAGTGTTCTTTTTTTTACATATGAATTTTTGCTAGAGTTCGGACACTTTTGTTACCAACTGTATGTGTATGTGTAAGTAAGTTGAATAAACGCACAATAAATTTATATTTTTATACATAAAATAACAAACGTATTACATATAAATAAATACATTTTTTTATTAAATGAACAAATATATTTCTATTACCTGATTTTTAAAAGTTACAGCGATATATAAATTAAAATCTAAATGAAAGTCAAACAAAATGTATGCATAGAAAAAAAATATATATAGATAGATAGATATAGATAGATAGATATAGATATATTGATAGATAGATAGATAGATAGATAGATAGATAGAGAGAGAGAGAGATGCCTGTAGGATAATATTGCAATACATTTAATGTTCCTATTTAAGAGACTTCATATTATAATATTTCGAATGGAAGTGCTTAGCAATTTATTACATTTTCTTTTGACAGCTGCCGAAAAATGACAAATCCAAAACCATTTATCATACACTAAAAGCTCGCATTATTTCATGTTGCTTGTAATGGCATTTTTAAAATTCTTTGTCGTTCTTACCTTTCGTTTTCTTCCATCGCTCTGTCCTCGTGAAAGAGGAAAATTGGATCTGGCTATAAAGTGACTAATGTGACAGCATACCTATTACTTAAAAATAATCTGGTGAAGCATCAAGGAATAAAAATCTGTTAAATGATAAAGGTTTTACTTTGAAGAACATTTTAGGAGAATGGAACAATGTTTCACTGTGTTTTTCAGTTAGATGATGGACAAAATGTGGAAATCGTTAGTGGATATATGCCATAATGCATTATTTAACATATTTGTTTTATAGTGTTTTTCTAAATATATATATATTCCATATGCGTTTTTTTTTAACCTTTTATCACCCTGTAATCTTTATACATATATATATAATATATATATATATTTCTCTAACTGTAGATATAGCATTTGCGTTATTTTTTTTTTTTTTACTTTCTTTATATATATATATATATATATATATATATATATATATATAGTGGAAAAAGTATTGTTTTCGGGTCAAATTTTCAAAATGAAGTTTTTTTTTTTTTTTTTTTTTTTTACACGTTTTCAAATCCCTTGAAATGAAAAAAAAAAAAAACTAGTTTTTAGCAGTTGTTCTGTGTGTCTGTTATCAGCATATCTCAAGAACTAATAATAGCCGAAATTCCAAACTCAGTATTTTAAATTAGTTTCATTTAGTGATGCTAAACTGAATTTTTGTTGATATCAAGCAAAATGTTCGTGTGCAGGGACATCGAAGATAATTCCAATTCAAAAAATTTATGGATAAAAATTTCTGGCTGAAACAGATTATCAGTCGTAGGATGCACTAAAAAAATGAAATAAGTATATATATATTACATTCGTGAAGGTATGTTTTGTGTACAATATCATTTATAAAACGTAATCGAAAAGTAATTAATCATTCATACTTACCACAGGGCTTACTAAAAGTACTTGAATATATTGGAATATACATAAAATTTGCTGGAAATGCATTTCGAGTTTCGATACTTATTTATGGTTTTTTATAGAACTAAGTTAAAGTATTCGATGATTTGTGCATGAAATTTAAAGACTGTATCAGGCTATTCAAACCTAAACGAAAATATTCTTTTCTATTGACAGTAATTGATGGAAGCGATTTAATTCATTTTACCACGACGACAAAAATTACTTAAGAATAAAAAATAAATAAATAAATAAATTCCCATATACATATGGTAAACAAAGTATTTTTTGAATTTAAATTTTCAGCTTTTTTTTTTTTTTTTTTTTTTTTTTTTTTTGTCATATCGCAATTTAAGACCTTCCCAATACGAAAGTCATGATTTTAGCGGTTGATCTCTATGTTTGTTTGTTATCAGCATCATTTATAAAACGAATAATTTCGGAAATATCAATTAGCCACTTGTATAGTGTGATCAATATTGGTAAGTTTGAAAGAGTTGGGAATTAAATTTGCCTGTATATGTTGCAATATACTTTTAAATTTATGTATTTATTCATTTATTTTATTTTATTTTTAATAAAATAAAAGTAAATATCATATTTGAATGGCAGATTGACTCAAGCGGTTGTTATTCACGCAGAGAATCACGTGTCCTTTAAAATTGATCCGAAAAATAATTTAATTTTTTAAAGTGCGTTCGTATGAAGTACTTATTATCTTAATGATTAATCTGCAGTAGTATTTGTAATGCAAAATTAAAATATAGGTAAAATAAAATTCTCTATGCCATATATCATTGAATTTTAATTTATTGTACTAAACCTAACCCATTCCCTCTAGTCAAAAATAAATTTAATATTTTCTATGCTCATATACTTCGTAAAAACAAAAGAAAGAAAATAAATTCATTTCATTTTAATTCTTTTATTTATTTTCAACGTACTTGGGATGATGCATTCAGCCATAGATTTCATTATGTTCCAACGGGTTTATTTTATGAAACAACTGTATATCACCTCATAAGTTATTTTGAAATTGTCTCCTTGTGAATAAATATTTCGCTAAGCCTTCAATAAGAGTAAATTACAAAATTTCAGTTATAATATTATTTTCAGAAGGTCAAATCAGGCGATTTCCGGCTTTATGTAGTCTGCTTTGTATAGGGTAAACATCCCAATGGTCTTTCTTCAGCTCTATTATACTTTTATGCATAAAAAGTGGCACTTGTTAGATTATTCGAGACGTATACACACCTCTCTATAACCTTTGTATTTATTTTATTTATGTTTTTATGCTAACGGAAAATTCGTTGTTTATAATGTGTTCTGATGTTCATGGACTCAAAAACTGAATGCAAATTTTCTATATATCTCTTCAATGTATTCCTCCTTATCTGAATAAGAGTAACAGAATTACGAATTTTAATGATTTTGCCACAATTTTAGTAATTACTTTTCGATTACATTTTTTGTCAACATTAATGGTTCACTGGCCAACAGTATTTTGTAACAGGGAAGGTGCTTTATTGTTTTTAAATAACTATCTACCTTCAATCTAAAACTATTTATGTTTTTATGATAACGGAAATTTCGTTGTTTAGAACGTGTTCTGGTGTTCATGGACTCAAAAACTGAATGCGAATTTTCTATATATCTCTTCAATTTATTCGTCCTTATCTGAATAAGTGTAACAGAATTATGAATTTTAATAATTTTGCCGCAAATTTAGTAATTACTTTTCGATTACATTTTTTGTCAACATTAATGGTTCTCTGGCCAACAGGATTTTATAACAGGGAAGGTTCTTTATTGTTATTAAATAACTATCTACCTTCAATCTAAAACTATATCTATTATAAATTTAAACAGGTCTAGTTTTTTTGTGTTATAGTACACTTAAAATTGAATTTTCATCGTTTTGAGATACCATTTTTTTTCTTTTTTTATTTCGTGCAATGCTTTACACTAATATAGCTGTGGTTTATGTTCATTGATTTATGTGATTATTTAATGATACCAAGCATTTTTAAAACAACTCTTACACATTTTGTAACATTTGTGGCGAAATAAATTTAAATTATCAAAGGAAAATTTGGACACCATTAGTAAAATACAAATACGGGTATCGTTTTGGCTTTTCTTTCGAGGAAAGAGACAAAAGATGGATCTTTCGGTATTTCAAAGATTTTTATAAAACCCATGGACCTTTTATAAAATTGTTCGTTTTCATTACTGATACAAAAGGTATTACAGTGAAAACTAATAAAATAAAATAAAAATTAGTAACCTGATCTGCCGTCTATTAAAAAACAAGAAAAGTGAGAAACTACCTATACCAGAATTTCCTGAAGCATCAAGCTATCTACGGATTCGGAAATAGTAAATAAAGTAATGTTTCATCCTAAATTTCAAGAAACTCCCTTAATTAACGGGCCACATCTGCTGTCTAAAGGAGATCTCAATAATTTAGTTCATGACTTAAAATATTCCAAACAACAGGAGGACTTATGGAATCTCGACTAGATGTATGGAATTTGTTGCAACGGAGGACAATTTACAGTTACATTTGGCATTGAGGCGATAAGATAAAAAGATTTTTTCGCAGTACAATCGTATGGTATATTGTAGTAATTTTTACTTTCTCGTACCCATAAGGTAGAGAAAGTATTGTTTTTGGGTCAAATTTTCGAACGCGAGATTTTGTTATATTTACACGTTTTGAGGTCCCCTGAATACGAAAATCATGTTTTTAGCAAATGGTCTGTGTGTATGTCTGTGTGTCTCTGTGTGTGTCTGTGTGTCTGTGGGTGTGTTTGTGTGTATGTTTGTGTGTCTGTCTGTTATCAGCATATCTCAAAAAACAAATTATGGCAGAAAGTTTAAACTAGGTATTCAAAATGTATATCATATAGGGATGCTACAGTAAGCTTTTCGTTAAGATCAAGCAAATGGTTCGTGTACAGGGATAATCAAGAGAATTCTAATACATTACGTCTATGGGGGAAATTGCAGGAAAATAGAGTTTAACTTCTATAGACAGCACTAAACCAAATGAAACAAATATATATTTTTTGTAATAGAGACAGTTAACTGGGAAAAATTTTTGTGTATGTAGGAGCCTCGCCTCCTCCCCTGGGGGGAAGTCCCCCCTCGAGGGGAGTAAATTTTCATGATGGGTATCTTTCAAAAGAGCTCGCCAATACCTTTAAAACGAATGGTTGAACCATCGATCTGCGATAGTTTAAAACAAAGTTATCGATTTTTTTTTTTTTTTTTTTTTTTTTTTTTTTTTTACTTTTAACGAAAAAAAAACTTCGAAAAAAATCGTACATTTTTTTTTTTTTCTTTTTTTAAATATTGGGAATAAAATGGACTTCTTTGGATATTTGGTGTAATACTACTTCTCTAATATCGAAATTGTCTGCCTTATCATAAAAGATAATTTTCTTAAATAATAATTTTAATAAATTATTTTTTAAAAACAGACTTATTTTTTAATAACCGAATTAAATTCTATATAAATGTAGGTGCATTAATGAAACGGGGGGTTGAGGGGGCGGTATCCCCCCTCACACAGAACAAATTATCATATAAAACTCTTCAGAAGCCTAATATGAATTGTTTAACATAGGTTTACATAACAGTACTCGTTATCTTACCTATTAATCTGCAACCTGTATTTATAGCATTAAATTTCAAGGTAAGAGAAAGTCGTGTGAGTGACACACCAGATTATGTTTTATTGTAATGAACGCTGTAGACGTAGAATACAAAATAAAATATTGACGTTATTTTTCAAATGCTTAAAAAATAAGTTTAAAGTGTGTTAAATAAAATAAAATAAAATAATATTATAATAAAACGATTCTTATCAGCTACGAATTTTGCTATACTAAATCTTGTTACTAACATAATTAGACAAACAGTTTAATTGTAAACTCAAAATTCGGATGTTTAATAACCAATTTTACCTAAACATGTCCGAAAAATAAAAGTTTAAAAGTCCATCCATTCCATTATTTTAATCCTAAATCCAACAGTTTATTGCGTTTAAAACAACAAATGGAATAATTCTATTTAAAATAATAAAAGATATATATATATATATATATATCAACTTTTGTTAACTAAATATTAATAGCAATAATAAATACATACGTATAATACGCATATGAATTAAATGCTAAAATTTTAATTACTTAAATGCCGTTCAAAAGGATAATCGTAAAATAGTTTGATTTGAAAAGTCTTAGATTGAATGCATAGTTAGATTTTTAATCTCAAGATAAAACAAGCATTATTTTAGTACATAAAAAAAAAAATGTATAATGAAAATAACACAGCAATTTTGCAATTTTCCAAGGCGATCAGACGATATTAATGTTACTACTATCTGTATAATTTTTATGTAATTTTATAAATTCTGCAGTGTGAGATAAAATCAAAAATCGCTAATTAAATCCTACATTTAATTATCTCAATATTAAGTAAAAATAAATTAATTAAATATAATTAATATAAAAATGATAGTTAAATAAATTATATATAATAACTAAAAAAAATAAAAGTATTACAACAAAGATTAAAATATTTTTGCAAATACCATATATTATATGGTTTCACAGCTTACACATTTATCTTACTTTTATCTAATGTATTAAAAAACAACAAAAAGTAATTTCTAGATCACATTTATTTATATAGAAGTAAGTAAGCATTAAAATGTTATTACGATGTGTATTTCATTATATTATATTTTTTGCATTTAATTACTTATTTACAAAGTAGGAAACAAATGCGAAAATTTTCCATTGTATTTCGTTTCTCATTTACCTTTAAAATTTGAAACTCACAAATATTAAACAAATTTCTCCACCAAATTGACATCTTACTTCACCAGATGCCAATTTTTTATTGGAACCAAATTAATCATGTGAGATAAAAATGTAATTATAGCTAAAACAAAATTATTCAAAGGAAAGTTTCAAAATAAAATTTATGTTTTCGAAACCTGTTTTCACACTTTTCCAGGGAGTATGGCTTTAGTATAGGACCTCTAGATTTTTAAATATGTAGACTTTTAAATTTTTGTCCCTATTTTTCCAATAAATTTTTATTTATTTATTCAGTAGCTGGTTTTGCTGGCTTTGCTGTTCATTGTATGAAAATGAATATCTTTTTATAATGATAAGTATTTTTTTCCCTTATATTTGTTAATAAGTCTCAAAAATATTAACAGATGTCTTTTTCTATAAATGAATTATTTTTGAAATAATTTATTTATAAAAAATAACCCTCAAATAGCCACAACCATAAAAAAAAAAAAAAAAAAAAAAAAAAAAAAAAAAAAAAAACGATTTTTTTATGCAGACCTTGTATTTTTTATGTTGAAAAATATAACAATTATCTACATTTTACTTTCGATTCGAACTGTGAAAAGAAACTAATGAGGCATCTGCGTATGCCTACGAAACCGCTCGCATCTGCTTCAGTGTACATGTAATATTTTCATCTGTAGTCGTAATGTAGATCTTCTAATGTTCGGAGCGTTTAGTCGCTCCGTAACTTAAACTCATGTTTTTTATTTTTTATTCTTTTATTAAATATTTAAAAGACACAAAGTCATCTCGTAATTGAGTATGCTGAATCATTTGAATCTAATGGATATTTTCTTTATAGAAGATTTTATAATGATTTAGCTGTCTAAACAAGAATATAAAGATCGGATGCTAAATTGACGAATACAGGTAAGAAGATTTTCTTAATTATAATTACCTGTAAAATATTTTATCGAAATATATATATAATTAAAATAAATATGTGTGACATGTGCGTTATTATAAAATAATATTCTGTGCTATCGAGGTATTTTAATAGAACATTTTATGCAGACGAAAAATATCTGTAACATGCAAAAGCCTTTTCATAATTTCATTTTTATGGAATTATGTAACTACATTATTACATAACGCGAAATATTATTCACTTATTCATCTATCAACGTCGAGTCAAGTTCAAGTAAGCTGAAAACATACCGTTTGGAAAGTAAGTTCTTTTGAAGCAGTGAGTCACTATAGGCGAATTTAAGAAAATATAAACATAAACAGTGTCAAAGGGATGTCGAAATATTTTAACATTTGTTCGTATCTCTGCGATGGTTTCTAATATAAGCTTAAATTTTAGCAAAATATCTTTTATCACAAACTATTTAAGGTAAAAAATGAGATTTTTCCAGACATTTAGCCCTTAAGGGAGTAAAATTAAATATTTCTACCCGTTCTTACTACATGGAAATTTGCAGATGTTTCTAATAAAAGCTTTAAATTTAGAAAAATGTTCTTTCTTAGCCCACAGTTAAAGGAAAAGATTAGAATCTTTAGAAATTTAACGCTTAAAGGTGCGAAAGGGGAGTCTATCATTTTATCCATCCTTCGCACGAGAAAAATCGCAGTGGTTTATTGTAGAAGCTTTAAAATAAAAGAAAAAAAATGAATCTGTTCTGATTGGACCTATTTAAGGTACAATAAGATAATAATTTGAAATTTAGCTTTTAAAGAGTAGGATGGGTTGTCTAACATTTCTACATGTTTTTCACACCAATAAATTCGCTAAATGCTACAATATTTTTTTCAACCGATTTGAACACAGAAAACGTGAAAAAAAATCTATTATTTTGGAACATTATCTATTTTAAACATTACGATATATGCGCAAACGTATAGTGGGACATAGCAAGCCACTTTGTTTGCAGCACACGTACCTACTTTGTTTGCCTGACAAATGTTCGGGTTTTCTTTCGATTCGAGTTCTTGAATTTTATGGTGTATATCCAATGTTCTGTACTAATTAATAGTGAGTAGGTTTACTTTGCAGGGAGGTTACATTTATTGCTATTATAACAAATAACTTACAAGAATTACAAGATAAAAAGAACTTTTATATACCATGTTTTTAAATTTTCTGTTGAATCATATAAACGCTACTGAAGGCAGCGAGAACCCGGAGCAATTGGATAAAAGTATTTAAAAAATTCCTTGCTATCGTGTTTAGAGCTATTATAAAAGTTTCAAATGGCTATCTAACCGGGAAGTTAGTTAAAAGTTGATTGCAAGCTTTGTACTGGTAACGCTACCGAAGACAGCAGGGTCCCGAAGCAATTGGTTAAAAATATTTTTAAAATGCATTTTCACCGTATTCTCAACTATTCTGAAAGTTTCAAATGTCTAGCTACTCGGGAAGTTAGTAAAATAAATTTTCTGTTGAATCATATAAACGCTTCCGAATACAGAAGATACCTGAAACAGTTGACTAAAATTATTTAAAAAAATGTATTGTCATCGTGTTCTGAGCTATCCTGAAAGTTTCAAATATCTAGCTACTCGGAAAGTTAGTGAAAAATCGATTGCAAGCTTTGTAGTGATAACGCTGCCGAAGGCAGCAGGAACCCGAAACAGTTGACTAAAGGTATTAAAAAAATGCATTTTCAGCGTGTTCCGAACTATTCTCAAAGTTTCAAATGTCTAACTAGTCGGGAAAGTCGTTAAATAAATTTTCTGTCGAATCATATAAGCGCTGCCGAAGGCATCGGGACCTGAAATAGTTGGCTAAAATTATTAGAAAAATGTATTGTCACCGTATTGTGAGCTGTCCTGAAAATTTCAAATATCTAGCTAGTCGGGAAGTTAGTTAAAAATCGATTGCAAGATTTGTACTGACAAGCAAACAAACAAACATACAAACAAGAATCGAAGTTTATAAAAACATGGTAAAATACACACACACACACACACACACACATCTATCTATCTATCTATATATATATATATATATATATTATTTAATATTATTATTTTTTTTTCATGTAATTAAATTTGAGAATATAATAAATGCTTTTAAATTAAATGTACGTAATATCTTACTTAACATTTTTATTTGTTTATGTATTGTTTTTCAATGCAAACAATTTTTATACTGAAGAAAAATATAAATAAGTCTAAAATATTACATTCCAGGAAAGGAAGCATGGTATATAACTCAAAATCATACAGCTGGGAAATAACTTCTCTTTACTTAGTCACGGTGTATTCTGTATAAGATTACAAAAAATCTATTGGTTCCGGGAAATTTAATGTAAACACGTAAGAAATGTGGAGTGGCTTCAAAGCAATAAAATTAAAAAAAATTTCATAAATTTCAATATAAAGATCATTCAAGAGCTTTAAAGATATTTACTATATTTATCAAAAAATTTATATTAGGGAAACATTTATAAACACTTTCAGTTTAAATATTTAAATGGACCATTACACAGAAAAATAAAAGTTTTTAAGCAAGCACACATATTGCTTTTCCTATACTGGAAAATATATTGTATTATTTAAAGTTTATTAAAATGCATACCAAGTATTTTTCAATATATTGATTTGATTAAAGTTCTAGATAATAAGACATTTTTTAATAAATAAATTTAGCAACGACATATATACAAGTATATATGATTAATGTTAAATTCGCTTTATACTTTAATAAAATACTTAATTAGGAAATCTCATCTTATATAGCGACATTTAAAAATCACGTGTCATTGAAACAAATAACTAATTAATTAAAAATTTACACTTTACAAACACGTATGCATTTTCTTAAAAAGATATATATATATATTTAATTAAAATCCTTTAAAATTACATAGAATATTTCGACAAAGCTTTTAATTGGGCATCATCAGCACAAATTAAAACATAGATAACACGTGCAACGTGACACGTACATGGTATATCATAATAAATATACATGGCAGATAAAGTTAAGCTTCATGAGTAGTACGTAAATCATAAGTTGTAGAAATTTAAGTTAGAGCTTTTTCTTGGTCACCATGGTGCAAACTGAAGTCTGGTATGTGAACTTGCGTTTAGCTGGAGCTTTAAAAAGTTAATAAGGCGTAATTTGGGTCACCATGAGCAAGTTCCTAGGTTTTTACAGACTTCAAGCTGTTCCATAGTGACCCAAGTTACTTCTTACTATCCTTGTAAAGATCCAAGAAAACGCAAGTTCCTAGGCCAGACTTCAAAGTTGTTCCTTGATGACCCAGAAAAAGTTGTAACTTAAATTTCTACAACTTATAATTTACG
The DNA here is from genome assembly GCA_963930645.1 of Salticus scenicus. Taxonomy (NCBI): domain Eukaryota; kingdom Metazoa; phylum Arthropoda; class Arachnida; order Araneae; family Salticidae; genus Salticus; species Salticus scenicus. The sequence continues at coordinate 117,704,286 of OZ005652.1, read as the reverse complement.
GACTGACTCACAAAGCTTAACTGTAACTGCCATGTATCTTTATTGTGAGATATAATGTACTTGTCGCGCTGCACTCGTTATCTACGTTTAAATTTTTCCTGATGATGCCAAGATTAAAGTGGGCGAAAAGCTTTGACAAAATGCTCTATGTATTTGTAAATGATTTTAATTAAATATATCTGTTTAAAGAAAATGTATACGTGTTTCTAATTTGAGTGTAATTTTTTAATTAATTAATTAAAATACTTAATTGTTTGTGAAATAAATATTTTAATATGATTTTTTTTTTTTCATTTTTTTATGAATGACAATTTGTTTATACCTTGTTTGTTAAGTAAATATGAAAATAACTTTTATGCAGTACACAATATTACTGAGAGTATAATGTTTCGAGATATTTAAGTAATTCTCGATGTGTATTATTAAAATGACACTGTTTCTTTAGTATAAATACAGTACTTCAAATAAAGTCTTAAATTAATTAAGATAATGTAATATTAGACCTTTCAACTTTTAGTTTATAGAAAATTCTTATCGAATTACTCTAAAGCTATAAGCGTGTAAATAACATGGTATATCACATACCATTCAGCGAAGATTTTGCCCCGAAAAAAAGAATATGACTAGGAAAAAAAAAATAATAATTCAGAGCTAATTTGGATTAAGTTTCTAACAAGCATTGTTTATAATAATCTCCGGCAGCGACATGTGATTTTAACGTTTCTTTAGATTAGCCATATTCGCTTGTATGAGAGGATTTCATTCATTAATTTACACATAAGTGTTCCCTTAAAATAGTTTATGTATAATTACGCATGTTTCTTTTTATACTCAGTATATTAAACTCAAATCAACATTAAGAAACTTGATATAATATATTAGAAAAAAATATAGTATAATAACTAGGATATATACTTAATCATAATACAAAAAAAAAAAAAAAAAAAAAAAAATCTGGAGTGACTCCACTCGAATCTCCGAACCCTGAGTAATTAACAGTTTTGTAGATAAAGTAAAGAAAGAGGAGTTGTTAAACAAACAAAAGAGAGAAAACCATAATAGAGTGTTTGAGTATTTTCCCCATATATTACACGATGTTTTATTTAATGCTACTGAACTTTGAGCCCATAGATCATAATGGTAAAGAATTTTTCGTTGTGTCCCTGTAAAAACCTATAAATGCTAGATTTACCAAAATGAGTGCAAAAGTGATTTAAAATATTCATATAAATTATCAGCTCAATTGAATAAAGCGTTTTGATGCTGTCGCACTTTTAAAATTTGGTCCCATAGGCCATACTGATTAAGAATTATTCTTTGTGTCCCTGTAAAAAAAACTGTAAGCGCTAAATTCACCAAAATCTACACAGTTTGTGCAACTGTGACCTATAATATGTGCACAATTTTTTTGCACAGATTAATAAGGCTTTCAGACGCTATCGCTCTTTCAAAATTTTGACCCCATAGGCCATAATGATAAAAAAAAATTTCTTTGTGTCCCTGTAAAAAACCTGTAAGTGTTAAATTCACCAAGATCTATACAGTTCGTGCAACTGTGACCTATAACGTGTGTACAATTTCTTTGCTCAGATTAATAAAGCGCTTAGACGCTATCGGACTTTTAAAAAATTGACCCCGTTGGCCATAATGATAAGGATTTTTTTCCTGGTGTCCCTGTAAAAAAAAAACTATAAGTGCTAAATTCACCAAAATCAATTAGGTTTGTATTATGGTGACTTACAATATCCGTACCAACTTTCAGTTTATTCGAAGAAAGCGTTTAGACGCTAGCGTGTTCATTCACACACATACACACACATACATACACACATGCTTACAATATCCGTACCAACTTTCAGTTTATTCGAACAAAGCGTTTAGACTCTAGCGTCTTCACTCACACACATACACACACATACATATACACATACATACATGCATCATCGTAAAAATATTGAAAAAGCACTCAGGGGACATCGAAGCGTATAGAAACATCAAAATCTCAAATTCGGATTTTTGACATGATTACAAAACTTTCCTCACAATAGTTTTCGGAAAGTAATAAAAATATGTAATGAAACATGAACATTTTACTAAAAAACTTGAAATGTGCACACGCACGCCTTAATAAAATTTGTTATTCATAGTTTATCAGCCAAAGTATTGAGTTACCTATATAAAAATTCCCAGCAAGTATTGTGAAACTCAAGGAAATACCAGCAAAATAACAAACATAATTTCATTTATTTAAACTTAAAAACTACTTCATACACCATAAAATTAATGAAAGCACTACCGGTTTCGAAAGAACGTGGATTTTCTTCTTCAGGTGCTAAACACAAGCTACGATTTTAGAACAAGAAACCGGTATTTCTTTCATTAATTTTACGGTGTGTGAAGAAGTTTTTAAATTTAAATATCGATTGCTTACCAGTTCTTTAATTTAGTATAGTTTCATTTACTTAAAAAAAAAATAAATAAATAAAGTGAAATGATATACATTTTTTTTTTTTTTTAATTTCATTGCAACCAACGAACTATTGAGTGAATCACCACTGAGTGAATGAAATTAATACGTTCAGCGCTATTTCGGTCATCGGTGACTGACACTGAACTTTCCGTTTAGGCCATGTCAGCCACCGGTGGCTCATAGTGTGAAATTATTTTATAAACTAAAATATATATATATATATATATATATATATAGTTTTAAGTAATTACTGACATTTAATTAAAAATTTACGTAATTTTTATTTAGTATAGGATTATATCATTAAGATATTTTAATGGGTTTTATTAAAACACTGTAAACATAACATGCTTCTAAGCAGCGCTCGTGGCCTGACGTAGATTTTCTAAAGAATTCGCGTGGCGCTCAACGTGTTAAGAAATTTTGTAAAATCCTTTAGTTTTGCTTTTTATTAAGATGGATTGAAATTCGTTACGCTTCATGGAGAAAAATACTATATATATACCGTCTTCCTCTGGATTGAATAAGTGGCCGTTTTCTAAATCCCTTAACTAGAAATATAGATTTTCGAGATATGCACATAAGGCATGCCCATAAACTGAATAGATGAAATGATCGAGGATTTCTAGTGTACACATTTCGAGATGGTGAAAAAATATTCTGAATAATCTGAATCTTTTGTGTTGCGAGAAATTCTCGCTTGATTTTCTATAATTGGGTCATAAACCAAGATTAAAATTGCTGAAACCCGCCTCTTGTCATCTCACTTATTTGCAGAGATTTTTAAATAACTTTGCCCTCGATAACGTAGGCAAAAGCTCTAGAATTCTAATAGGGGCTTCTAGAACTTACTTTCCAATGGGACTAGAATTTATAAGGATAACATGGAACTATATTTCCTAGAGCCACAATTTAGATTCTAGATATGTCAGTTACATATTATCTCTCAGTGTTAATAACATTTGGAATTTTTACGAAATTTTTTCGCGTTTAATTATATGTATTCCAAGCTTAGCTAAAAAAAATCTGGAAATGAAATCTATTTATAGCTTGAGAATGTACAGTTAATTATTAATTAGTGAAAAATAAGACACAATGTATCATATAAGTAACCAAGTGAACATAAATGTACGATTATTATTATTCCGTAATAATTTTATACATGTTTAGTTTACACATTTAAGTATAATGTAAATAGAAACAACATAAATTAAGATAGAAATATACATGAAAAACAAAAATATTTAGAAAAATAACCATGCATGTTTTTGAAGAACATGAAAAAAAATATATATATTAATAAGGAAAAAAAATATATTTTAAGGTCTACATTTCATTTATAACATTTCTCATGTTTTTTTTTTTTTTTTTTTTTTTTTTTAATTAATTTTTTTTTAAGTGTTATTATTATTATTATTATTACTCGTATTAAATGAACACTAACATTTTTAACTCATTAATATCAAATAACTTACTTTAAATACAAATATTAGAAATCTTTAAAAAGGAAGTAACCGCAATGAAAAATAATTTATTTTTAAACCCAAATTACCATCAATCATAATTTTCTACAATTTGGATGACAAGAAAAATTATGATACTGCATTTTTGCGTCAAAATTTATTCTTCATTTTATTAGAAAAACGGATTTTCAATCAATAATTTCTTCACTAATTCTCTTTTAGAGGTAGTTTTATTTATTTATTTATTTATTTAACGTGTGTATGCCTTTACTTGAATCTACATAGAATATATATAAACCATTTGACTGTATAAAAAATACATAGAGACCACTTTTTATTAAAAAAACGCCCTGGTGATATTTGTTTCTTTATAGCAATGACAACAGAAAAAAATAAACTAGTTAAAATCGAAGTATTAATCTCAATTATTAAGGAAAAGACCTGACTTGTTTGCTTCATTATTGGCATACGCTGCTTTTCGCTGGAGCCGTATTTCCTAGATTATGTATAGATTATAAGAAAATTTTAGACATATTTGTTAGCAAAAACTGCTTAAAAAACCAGTGTTATTTTTAGCATGTTTACATAGAACTGAAACTTTATTCTAGATAACACATCGATTCAAAATAATAGTTTGTGCACCAGAAAATTAATGTGCAGCAAATGAATCATTTGAGTTAACACACACATTATTTACGAGTTTATAAAAGTATATATAAGTTACGTATACATATATATATATATATATGTGTGTGTGTGTGTGTTTTTTAATACTATGAATGAAGAAAAACTTTACATCACTTCAATATATATAATTTTATTTTTATTTTTTAATTTACGGTATTATGAAAAAATCGTAAAATATGCAAATTTGACGTGCATAGAGGGATGTATTATGCAATATGTTGATACCAATTGTTAGTTTATTCGAGAAATATTCAATATTGACAGCTTTTTTTTTTTTTTTTTTTTTTTTTTTGTACAATTGATATTTACTTATTATACAAAAAGAACAATCTGATTTTTAAATGGTATGCAAAATACACTTTTGTTAATATGAGTGGATTTAATTTAGAATGTTTGTAAATACAATAAATAATGCAATAAATTAAATGGAGTTGCTCATATATCACCAATCTATTTTTATAGCTGAATAGATAAAACGTATTTGACATTTATAAATGTATATATATATATATATTCATAAACCATGATTTTATTCATATTTGCGTAAAACAAAACTTTTGTGAATTTTAAATACGCGTGTATCTTTCGAAGATATCAGACGTACGTTATCTCCCACACATCCAGGCGTTGAAAGCAACAATAAAAATGTTTTATAAAATAATATGTAGAAATGGTGTATAAACTTGTGTGTTTATATATATATATATATATATATATATATATGTATATGATTATTATATGTGTATGTGTTTTTGTGTGATTATTATTAATTTTCCTTTTAAAAATATGTTTCTTCGTGATGAAACTATTTCTTTTTTTAGTGGTATCTTCTCTTGTCTGTTCTTCATCGAGATAACCAAAGTATGAGATAAACTTTGGCAAATTAACTTACTTTGTTCTGTTAAATATACATGAAATTATGCTGTGTTTGTCTATTTTTTAATTGCATATTCCTATTAAATATATTAAAGTAATATATATATGTAATTCATTCAATTTAATTGATGAAATTGGATTTTTTTTTGGTTTATTAATATCCTTCATTTAATAAAATTATATATATATATATTCTTATGTAACATTTTATTCTTAGCTTGTTAATTAAAGTTTACCTTCCTGTTTTTTTTCTTTTTTTTTTCAGCATTAAAATGTTTATATGTTAGATTATATATGACATTGGAATTAAAAATGCTTGTATTGAGCTAACAATTAAAAAGTGTTTTCTATATGTATTCCTGTGTGAGACATTTTTTTATTACAAAACTGTTTTTATTTATTTATTTATTTATTTTTTTTTTTCACAACGAAACAATTTTTTCTATAAATGTAAATAATAAGTCTGTTCTGCAATGATATAAGCTCTATATGAGATAAAATTTTATAAATAAACATTCGTTTACTTATTATAGACATGGATTTATTGTGCTTTTGCGCATTTTTCATATGTAAATTCCTATGAAACATTTAAAAATAACAACAACAATAATAATAATTATTATATATATATATATATATATGATTACCGTCTTTATATTTTCCTTCAATTTGGTGCTAATTTTGTTCTCGAAGTTAAGATAAAGAGTCCAGTATAGAGTACAGAGCAGCATGGATTACAGATAAATCAGAAATATTTAACTGTCGAAACATTAAGTTTTAAGATTTGTGCATGACTTTCGAGAAGGGAGAAAACAATGCAGATATTAGGCCTTGAACTTTTTTGTTTATAACATAAACATACATAGTTTTAAAACCATATATATATATCAAATATGTAATGAAATACAAGCATGTATAGTGCATGTTGTTTCTACATCTTACATGCGGAAGTTTGCAAAATGTCTTATGCGTTATTTATTTGCTAAATGCATACACGAACTCTAAAAATATTCCCAAGTAATTATCCATAAAACTTAGAAACATAACACAGATAAAAAAGTTGAATTTCAACACCTTTCATAAAGGTGCAAAACCCTATGTGCTTTCAAACATATTTTCGACAGTGACAAACAGTCATGGATATAAGTGAAGGCACACAACAATTTCGGAAAAAAAAAAAAAAAAAAAAAAAATGTTGAAAATAATGAATTTTTTTTTTCTTATAAAACATGCATTTCATATATTCTTTGATGTCTTAAGTATAATAATGACTATAGAATTTGTTCTATCTAATATTACAATTACTGTATTTTTCTGCAAATTTGTTAATTTGAATTAATTGAATATTTCGAAATTACCTGTATTATAGTCTAAAGTTCATATAAACAATATGTTTTGTAATAATAATTTTTTCCGCTTTCATTTTTTTTTCTTTTTTTTTTTTGAGAAATTGTATAGTCTGTCTGTACTTACATCCATGAATATTCGTCGACTCAAAACAAAAATAAGGGTAAAAAAGTTGTACATTTTTGGATGTATGTAAAAATCAACTTTTCTATCAACTTCTTTATCTTAGAAGACAATATTTTTAACTTTGTCGAAAAAATTATCATTATTATTATTATTGTTATTTTACGCTAAAGAAAAAATTATGAAGTTATCATCTCTAAATTTGTATAATAAAAAAATTCAAATTTCAAAAACAACCTTTGCCATTTTAGAAATCAAACAAATACTTTCAATATTATTAATTTCTTGCAATTTCTTCTACCAAAAATAAATAAAAATAACTAAATATAATAAAATATAATAAAATATAACATAATACAGTGAAATTTCAAAAAGAATTGAACAAAAATGTAAATTTGTTTTTCAAATCAACAAAAGTTTCGAGTTTCCAATTACTTAAAAAATAATAGTTATTTGATATATAAATTATGGCATTACCTGTTTATATTACCAATTTTAATGGTCTGTTCAAAATTTTTGAAAAACATTTAATTCATAGTAAAAAATAAATATATTCATATAAACAGTGTACATAATAGTGAACTTTTTATTAATTTTATTTATTAGTTAGTTCACCATTTTTCCATATATTTGTATATAAATATGATTGTGAAAATGATTAACGTTTTTCAAATATCTTTGTAGTATTAATATATGATGTGATTGTGAATTGATCATCATTAATTAGGTGTACAGAGTGTAAAATAATATCTATATATCTATATCTATCTCTCTCTCTCTCTGTATATATATATATGTGTGTTTGTGTGTGTGTGTGTGTGTGATTGACTTTGTTTATTAAAATTTTTTTTAAATATATATAACTATTTTAAAAATATAATGAATAACATTTGCTTTGTTTTTTTTAAACTTGGTTTTAAATTTCACTAATAGTTAAAATTGTAGTTCATATATTTATTTACATAATAATATAAAAATCTCAATATTAATTTTATAATTTTAACCACATCATCGTGTAGAGGCTTTGGGGAAATTTGAGCATCTGACAAACCGTTTTAAATCGCACCATACATGTGATGCCATAATGGCTTCTGCTCCATCCTACGTTTTTTTCGGTTTCTCTCTGTTTAAGATTTCGCCCTTGCTTTTCGCCTTGTTCGCCCTTGTGTATATATATATATATATATATATATATATATATATATATATATATACACTCCTTCTCATATTTATAAGGACACTTTATATTTAGAAATAACTAATGTAAAAGTAATTGTGAACAAGATTAATTAAGTGCACTTAATATATCTAGTATTCTAAAAACCAATATTGCTCTAATTTTTTAATATGAAACAAAATTAATAAAAAATAATGCAAAATGTGTTTTCTCCACGTTTTTAGATGTTCATAATTATAGGGATAATCCAGATTTTTTCGTGTTATTTAAATTACAGCCGATAAATTCGAAGATCTAAAATTGCTGAAGGAAATGTGATCAAAAGTTGAACTGCTGGTTCGATAGGAGAGAGATCTGATGCAAAATCAGAGTTGTATTACAGAGATCGAAGACTCATAATTCCTCTTATTGTTCTACTCATAATGACTGCTGCTAAATTTGCTCGTAATTTTTAACGAAAGGTTAGGGTCCACATTTATGCATGTTTAAAATAATTAATAATATGTTAAAATGAATAAAAAACCTGTAATAATCAATCAGCATTTAATGGGGGAAAGAACGTCGGTGTTAAAATTGAATAAAGACAATATTAAATGGTAAAATGTTGCATTTTCGGATGAAAAACATTTTATTCTTGATTAACCAAATGGTTTTAACAGTTACTGGCACGATCTGAAGATAACGAAAGACAGAGCTGATTTTTTAAAGGCAGATATCAATCGGGCATTTTAAAGGTGGATCTATGATGCTCTGGGGAGCTGCTTCTACTGAAGGCAGAATGAATTTAGCAATTTTTTCAATTATTATGAACATCAAGAGAATATCCGCAAATTTTAAACGTCTAATTATCAGATTTTTTTTAGATTTTGGGGGGTAATAATATTTTTTTCAACAAGACTTACATTTTTGCTCTACTTTTAGAGCAATAGGAAATAGTTTGAAGAAAGAAACTTCTGTATTATTGCTTTTCCCATGGTCTAAATGTTAAAAAAACCTTAACTTATAATATTAGAAATGTGCATGCAAGTGGAAAGCAATTTTAAATAGTTTAAATGTATTAAGAATATCATATATGCTATATGAAATAGTTTTGAAACTGAATATAAAAAAAAAAATAAAAAAAAAAATGTATATATATATATATATATATATATATATATATATATATATATATATATATATATATATATATATATATATATATATATATATATATATATATATATATACATATATATATATATATATATATACCAGAGAGAATGTGTGACTGTTTCACCCTAAAAAGAGACCCCATAGAATATTAATTTAAAGAATAACTTTAAAAAAATACTAACATTCGAGCTGTCCTTATAATTGTGAACACCTGAAAAATCATCTTTTTACCATATTATACCAAGTTTTTTAAGATAGCAAAACGATAGAACATTTTAAATATATTCTGTTATTGAAATTAAATTTAATTAAAAATACATTTGTTTAAATAATAGTGTTCAGTGTTTAGTTAATATAGAAAAACGGGTGTCCTTATAATTATGAGAAAGAGTGTATGTATATATATGTATGTATGTATATATATTAAAAAAATCTAACTGTGTTTAATGAATGGGTTAGATTAGGAATGAAACAAATAAATGAATATATATATATATATATATATATATGGGCATTATTTTATTTTTTTATTCAAATGATCCTTTTCTTTGTGTGTCTTAATTCTTAAATAGAATTTTGATCACAAATTTGTGTAAAAATCTTACTAATGCCTGGTCTAGTCAATCTCGCATTCAAATATTTTTGGTGTCTCATGTCATTATTGTGCCCTTCACAATATTTCTAGAAAAATGAGTAGGCTATTTTTGTTTAATTTTTTTTCTATTACCATTCCTATGTTTTCGATGTTTTTTGTTTCTTTTTTTTTAACTTTTATTGCCTCATTTTGCTTTAATATATATATATATATATTTTTTTTTTTTTTTTTTCGTATTTTTTCTTCGTTCGGATACTCCCCTAAATTATACATTAGTTTCTAATTTTTAGTTTAAAGTTCTTCTTTTTACAATCACTGACATCTTCTATTGTTTCTTTCTCCAGCACTTTACAAGACATACAACATTGTAAACTATTATTTTCTGTTACTATTTTTTCTAAATTTTATAAAATAATGATAGAAAACATTAGAATGTCCAACGACTGGATTAAATCATTATTTCCCTGTATATTCTGAACAATACCAATTTTTACTATACATTAATAAATACTAACAGACATTTTAAAGCTGATGTACACAGACCAGTAGATAGAAAACTATTCGACAAGATTTCAGAATACAAGGTACTGCAGAAACATCCCTATAACATTAAGACAAAAATGAAAAAAAATATAGTTTGAATCCGCATACATATGTAATTCATAAAAAAGAAAAAACTGGAAGAAAACAGCTTGATATAAACACAGGTAAAAAAAAAAAAACTGAATTTGACATAACAATATTCAAAACTACAAATAATAATGTTAGCGCAATATGCAAATTTAATAAAGATGATTTCTAATTGATAGGTTCATATTTCTTTCTTTATTATTATTATTATTATCATTTTAATTTAAAAATTGTAATTGCAATATTACTGAATAATTGTTTAAAAATAAATTACTGATTCAAAACATATTAAGGAATACTGATACAGATAATATTAATAACGCGTAATTCATATATGTTTATAAACCTAACATTTAATTTTTATCTTTTTCGTGTAATCAAAATTTAGTTTCTATTTAATCTTAGATATTGTTTAAAAGATTGATGTAAAAAAGTAGAACATATGAAAAAAAAAAGTTTTCTTATTCTCTGAGCATTATTTTCGACGCTGAAATCCATTTTTAAACATTTTTATTGCATTTCAGTTATTGAAAATCAAAAAATCTGATGTGGGCACCACATGACTTCCTTATACACTTTTAGAAATATACATAATGTTAAAAAACATTGTCACTGGAGCCGAAACATTTGGCTAAAAATATTTTTAAAAAATGCATGCATACGTAAAAAAAAATAAAAAATAAAATTGTGCCTTGAGGGAACTCATGTCAAAGTTGTGCCTTGGGGGGGACTCATGTCAAAGTTGTGCCTTGGGGGGACTCATGTCAAAGTTGTACCTTGGGGGGTCTCATGTCAAAGTTGTACCTTGGGGGGACTCATGCCAAAGTTGTGTCTTGGGGGGGACTCATGTGCCTTGGGGGACTCATGTCAAAGTTGTACCTTGGGGGGGACTCATGTCAAAGCTGTGCCTTGGAGGGGACTCATGTGCCTTGGGGGGACTCATGTCAAAGTTGTACCTTGGGGAGGGGACTCATGTCAAAGTTGTGCCTTGGGGGGGACTCATGTCAAAGCTGTGCCTTGGGGGACTCATGTCAAAGTTGTACCTTGGGGGGGACTAATGTCGAAGTCGTGCCTTGGGGAGGGGACTCATGTCAAAGTTGTGCCTTGGGGGGGACTCATGTCAAAGTTGTGTCTTAGGGGGGGAACTCATGTCAAAGTTGTGTATTGGGGGGACTCATGTCAAAGTTGTGCCTTGGGGGGGACTCATGTCAAAGTTGAGCCTTGGGGGGGACTCATGTCAAAGTTGTGCCTTGGGGGGACTCATGTCAAAGTTGTACCTTGGGGGGGACTCATGTCAAAGTTGTGCCTTGGGGGGACTCATGTCAAAGTTGTACCTTGGGGAGGGGACTCATGTCAAAGTTGTGCCTTGGGGGGACTCATGTCAAAGTTGTACCTTGGGGAGACTCATGTCAAAGTCGTGCCTTGGGGAGGGGACTCATGTCAAAGTTGTGCCTTGGGGGGGACTCATGTCAAAGTTGTGCCTTGGGGGGGGGACTCATGTCAACGTGTTCTGAACTTTTCTGAAAGTTTCAAATGTCTAGTTAGTCGAGAAGTCAGTTAAATTGCAAGATTTGTCCAAACCGTTTTTGAGCTATTACCGTTTTTTGATACATTTTGCCCATTATGAACCTAATTTTCCTAAATATCTCCAAAACGGAAAATCATATAAAGTCCAAAAAGGGAGGTGCACAACTAGATGTTATAACAAACCTATGTACCAATTCGCAACTTTCTACGTCCAACCGTTTTTGAGTTATGCGACATACACCCACACACCCACACACCCCCACACACAGACACAAATACATACAGACGTCACGAAAAATCGGGTAAAGTCGCTTATATCTCTAAAACGAGAGCTCGTGTTAAGACGAAACTTGCAGGTGTGCAACTAGACATCATGACTGTCACACGTATAAATTGGCAACATACAGCGATCATTCGTTTTCGAGCAATGTGAAATACAAAATCCATTTCGCAAATCGGGATTACTATATTTCCTTATACTTTGTATAAGGAAGTAAAAAAGGAAGATGATTGATAACAGATATCTAAATTTGTTTTGAAAAACGTTTTTAATTTAGTATTTTTAAAATTGATAATGTACTGTATTTTATAAGCTTCAATATTATTAAAATAAACACACTACTAGTTATTTACAGTTTTATCAGTATGTTGATAAAAAAAAAAAAAAGTTTTTATTTATTTATTTTTTCACTGAACATATATATATATATATATATATATATATATATATATATATATATATATATATATATATATATATATACATTTCTTGAATTTTTGTAATACAATACTTCGAAACAAATTATTTCATTTCTTTTAAAGGTTATTAGGTTGGTTTCTTTTGAAATCGACCTATGTCAATTACTTCGTTTATCTATCTATCTATCTATCTATAATGAAAATTTTATCATCACGATAACTCCCGAAATAACATAAAGTGTTCGTTAGCCAAGTTGCCCCGACTTTTAGTTTTCAAGTGCCAGCCACTTAAAAATTTCAAATCCAAATTGTGAAAATCGTATTTAATGCCGGATTTGCTTGAATTTTGATGTAAATATAGACCGCATAAGGGTATCAATAAAGTTTATTTATGAACTTTATCTGTCATTTTTCACAAAGTGGCGGATATATTAAGTTAGGCGGGGCCATTTGAAATTCGGTTACTACTTGAAATCCCGATATCTTCCGAAATAATACTCCAAATCGAAACAAGTTTGGACAGTGAACATATTTTATAAACATCTTGAATGAATTTTTTAACCAAGTTGCTTCGCCATTTTTTTAATTAATATTTAATTCAACAACCCTCCCAACCTTCATAAATAAACATCTGTCCATATATATATATGAATATGTATGAGAGAGAGTATGAGTTAGAGAGAGAGAAGGCGAGAGAGAAATGGAGAGACATAGACAAAGGGGAATAAATTTTGCCAGTTTAAAGATGTACTTTATTTATTTATTTATTTATTGATTAATGAATCATTTGAAAGAAAGGAAGACATATATATATATATATATATATATATATATATATATATATATATATATATATATATATATATATATATATATATATATATACATTATGTGTATAAAAAAATTAAATTTTATAGAAAATGATTCTGTAAATCAAGATGTTTAAAAATTTAAAGGAATTTTATTTAATACTGTATAACTAGTAAACGGCAATTTGTCATATAATTAGCGCATATATCATCACCTTGCTGCAGTTTGTTTGTAATAAAGAACTATATTTAAGATTACTCGCATAAAAAGAATTTAATTATAGTCTTAAAAATTTTTTTTAAATATAATTAAACATTTTATTGATTTTTATAGTAATTTAGGATATTTTTTAAAGATAATTACTTGCGCAAAAGGAACATGAAATTCTTTAGGAATATCATTAATATACAGTATAGTATGGTAATATAATATAGTAAATATTTTTTAAAGGAAATAACCCAAAATCATTTCCTCTCTCTGTTGAGATAACATAGTGGAATTCTAGAAATATTCTCCTGAATAAAAAACAATATACTTATAAAAGAAATAGAAAATTTCTTCTTCGAAATTAAATTAAATTATTGCTTAATTTGGTATTTTATTTAAAAAGCAATTGCCTTATTGCATTCCTCTATTCTGAAAATTGTAAAATATACATACGCTTGTTCAGAAAATTTATTACAGAAAATATGCGAGCACAATGATACACACCACAGATTGTCATATAAGAAAATATTTCGCATTTTTTAGATGTAGGAAATCTAAGCTTTTATATTTATTTTACGTTACCGAGAATTCCTTACATAACTGAATTCCCGCCTTAATCAGGTACTCTTATCATTACATATGATTATTTCATTTTTTATTTAGATAAAGAGAATTTTCTTGTTACATAATATATACTCCAAAAATTCAATATAATAAGAAATTAAAGAAATATATTTATCTTCGACCGTGTTTCTTTTTATTATTAATTTAATTATTATTTAAAATGAAGTGTAAAATTGCCTATTTAAAATTTCTGTATTTTACTGTTTTTATTTATTTACTTTTTATTTATTTATTTATTTTTTTTTTTTCATTTCATTACTTAATAATGTTAAAGAATGATGGAATTTAAGCATGTATATATACAGTCGGTAACAAAAGTCTCCGAACACTAGTAAAAATTCCTACATAAAAAAAGTACACTTAATACAGTTTTTTAATTAAATCCTTGTCTAATCCTGTTTTTAGACTGAATAAGAGCAGGATTCGACAAGGATTTATTTAACAAAACTGTATGAAGTGTACTTTTTTTATATAGGAATTTTTGCTAGTGTTCGGAGACTTTTGTTACGACTGTATATATATATATATATGAATTTGTGCATACTGCAACTAGTTTTAAGTGGAATAAAAGATAACTTAAAACACAAAAAATATCTTTTCTATATTTTATAGTATTTTGTATATAAACTATTATATATATAACTTCTGGTCAATATATATAACTTCAGTCAATAACTTCTGGTACTACCTTCCCCAATCATGTCTGGTGTACTGGTGAACCAAAATTTCGATGTCGTTTGTATGTTTTGTTCTGGGTGCACACATGAAAGCAAAACTAACAAGTCGTTCGGATTATCATTCGGGTAAAGACTGTCAGCTCTTTAAGTCAACGTATTTTTTGGATAAACGTTCCGACATTAAATTTTCTACAAATTCGGAAATACCGCTGAAGACACACGATTTTTTTTTTTTACTGTATTAATTTTTCATCTTTCCATAAAGAAAAAAAAAATATATATATATATAAATAAATGCATAAATAAATAAATAATATATATAAATAAATAAATAAAATGAAAATTTTTTTAAAAAAGGAGTATCTCCATAATAATAAAAATGACAATGAATAATTATAAATAAAATATACCATTCTAATTTCATGTTCTTTTATATATCTTTTAAAAAGTTATGTACAGTCTGTCAAAAAATTAAATGAACAATAAACCTTTTTCAGAATTCATAAAGAATAATTCTAATTTTTTGACAGACAAAAAAGGAAACATTAAAAATATTATTTTTACGTTAAAATCAAGGATATTGTTTTTCTAAATTGTAAACATTTTGCAAATCTGAGACTATGTTTCAATGATAACTATTTTTTATGTCAGAAAAGAAATAGCGAAATTTCAAATTTCAAATTTTTAAGCTTTTTAAAGAATATAAAATATTCTTTTCAATTCGGTCCAAGATGTAGATGTTTTCATTTTTAAAGATTAATCAATAATGAATTACTAATTAATTAGTGATTAATTAATAATTAATAATTAATTAATTTTCAAAAAATGGTGTGTGTGGAACTTTTTTTTCTATAATTATATAATATATCTAAAAAAATTTCTATTAATAATTTTTATCAATGTTAATTCATTATCTTCAAGTTTATATAATTCACTCATCCAAGTAATTTCATCATGATTTAATATAAAACCTTCATTTTGACAGTATCTATCAGATACTATTTGAAATCGAGGTACACATTTACATAAATGACACCATTCTCTAGGATTTTGAATAAGAAATGGTAAGTATTCACAAGAGGGATGGGGCAGTATATAAGAAATTTTTTTTATTTCGCACGTCACATTATAAAAATAGAGCCGTATACATTTCGTACACATCTTAAAGAGACAATTATCTTTTAAAAATACATAATAAATAATATTAAAATTATTAGGACAACGATTAAAAAAGTCATACAATGTGTAAAATATTGTAATATCTATTTTTAAAACTATAGAATCTTTTATGTTAAAAACAAAATCTCTTTTTGAAAAGGATTCAATTCGATTTGGTATTCTGAGAAAGGTTTCATGTACAGTTAATTATTTGACTGACTGTAGTGATATTGTGTTAATATGTGTGAAATATAATAATTGGATACTTTTACACACAAATCTGTATAATGTAAAATTGAGAATTTTACACACAAATTTGTATAATCTAAAATTGATAATAAAAATCATAGAATCACTCTTTAACTTTCTAAAAAAGAACTTTTATTTATAATATAATAGTTTTAATTATTTATTCAATAGGCTAAAATTTCTAACAATATTATTATGAGAAATATTATATAGAACATAAAAAAATGTAAAATTTTATTAAGCTTGTTTTGCATTTTTTCTTAACATTTCTTCTATAATCTTTTTGTTCTTGTTGTTTACTCAGTTTCAAAAGACTCCAAACAAAAATTATCTCCGTCCAAGACAGATTTCACTTTTTTACCGGGTTTGCCAAACGGATCTTTATTGGAAGACAAATCGCTTTTAATACAATCTATTAAACCACAATCATCCATGAATTCTATCAATGTCTTGGATGCCGAATCGAAAAAAGGGTTCAATTCGTCTCTAAATTTGTGTGCAAACTCTCAATAAAACATCCGGTGACGATCAAACATTCCATGACCCAAGGTTGATAACAATTACGATCTCGCCATTGATGAAATGTCAAATGGTGGCCGTCTAAAAGGCTTCGAACTCTAGAAGATAGAGATGACAAATCAGAATCGACAATAGATTTTAATTTTTCCTTCAACTTGGGAATTGCGTCTTCGATTTTGTCGATAGTGATACCCGTATGTATGGGTGGGATCTGAAAATAGACTTTAAGCATTCTCAAAAATGGAAAGGGCAAATTTATGTTCCTTCAGTGTCCAATTTGGATCATACATGTGATTTACATCGTCAACTAACATTTCTTCATCCGTTTCATCCGGGTTTGCAAGATGAACACAATCTCGGAGTAGGTAATGAAAAGCGTTTTTGATAGAATCAAAGTAATTCATTATCAGAGATGATATAAAAAATTTTAAATTACCAAGATTTGTTAGAATACGAGAAAAACGACTATATATATATACTAAATCTAAAATTATGAAAAGTAAAAAATTTTTAATTTAAACTAAAATTATAAAAATTTAAAAAAATTAAACTAAAATTATAAAAATTTAAAAAAATTAAACAAAAAATATAAAAATTAAAAATTTTAAATCTAAAATTATAAAAAAAATTTAATTAAATTTTTTTTAAAATAGACTTATTATTTAATATTCTGAGAAAGGTTTCGTGTTCACTTAATTTTTTGAGTGACTGTATACACACACACACACACACACACACAAAAAAAAAAAAAAAAAAAAAAAAAGAAGGAGAGGAAACAGAAAAGTGAATACAGGAAAAAAAATGGCTTTAATTTAACACATGGATACACGTTTACCTTCACATATCTATGTAGCATCCTTAATACCATTTTTTATTTACTTTTTTTTTCGAGGTTAATATATATATATATATTCCAAAACATAGTTTAGAAAATAATAATAGTAATAATAATTAGTTAAAAGTTATTATTTAGACTGAAATTATGTAAAATTCAGTTAATTATTTTCGTTCGATTAATGACGAAAATGTCTTCCAAATTTTTATGTTCATATGCTTATTTCCTTAAGCGTTATGCATAAAGGAATAAAGCGTGAAAAAATATTGGATCTTAACCGTGAAAGGTCAGTGCATGTAAGAGCGATACAGATGCAAATTTAAACATTATCAAGACACCTTTGGAACGAGTTTTTGTTATATTTCCTTAAATATCGAGCGTACTGCTTTTGATGAATGGCTTGCTAAAATATATCTAAAATATTAGAACATAAATTAAATATTGAACGAATAATCAAGTGTAATATATTGTAAAGAAATTTATATATTTGTCATAGTACTTTTAGCAGATTTAAGTACACACACACACACACACACACACACACATATATATACACAGCAAATTTAGAGTATATTTATAAATATCTTTATTAAATCCTACATTATATAATTAACGTTTTTATATTTTAAGGTATATTTTGATCTACATTCTTTTATAAACCAAATACATACATATCTTAATATATATATTTAAAAAAAAGAATGATTATTTTGTAAAATTAAATCTTAACTGTTTACGAAATTCAACGAAATGACATTTAAAAACGTATTATCAGTAATTAGAAAATGTGTGTATAACATTGAAACTTAGTACTTAAGAATCTTGCTTGAAAAAATACATGAAAAAAACTAATTAAAATCTATAAGATATGTATTTTATCATGCCTAGTTAAAGACTTTATAAAATTTACAAAGCTATAATTTTGAGATAATTAATTACTTGCACGTAAAGAAATTATTTCGCTTAAGATATAAAGAACATTTTTTAAATATTTCGTTAAAGAAAGAGTATAAAATGTCTTTCTTTCTCTTTTAAGAGAAGATTTAGAAATCTAATGAACATTCTTCTCCTTCTTAATAAAATAGATTATATATATTGGGCTATTTTAAAATAGTTCTTAAATATAAATAAAAAATAACTTAAATATTTGTTTTGGTATTATAATTATTAAATAATTATATTTTATCTCTCTCCTGTATTTCTAAAATATGTGAAATAGATATACATTTGTTCAGAGAATTTATTATGGAAAATATGCATTCGCAATGATATGCATTGCAGATTGTCATAAAAGAAAATTGTTCGCATTTTTTAGACATAAGAAATCTAAGCGTTCATATCGATTTTTTATTATCAAAAATTCCTTACATACCTAAACATATTCCATGGGAATATTTCTTTATCATTGTGTCTAAATATTTTTATTTTTAATAAAAGGAATTTGTTGCTACATAAAATATGTATAGGTAAATTTTAATTTAACATGTGTCTGTAAAGAATATTTATTTCTATTCGTAATTTTTATATATTTTATTGAAAGGAAAAATAAAATAATTTTTGAAATAGCTCAAATATACAGTTTATAGTTTATTAATAAATGGCTTTATATTCACCCGTAATAAGAAAAGGAAAAAACAACATACGAGTATATACAAATAATGTTTTGTAACTGTTGTCCCTACTTTAAAATTATTACTTGATTTACGATACTTAAAAGAGAACTTGTAAAATGTGAAATGCTCGTGATTTTATATTAGAAATACACATACATTTTTATGCATACACATTTTCATGCATACACATACACTTTTATTATTTTTATTATTATTATTATTTTTTTCTTTAGTCAATTTCAAGTAAATGTTTGGTGAACAATTAACGTATTATGCAATAATGAGTATTCAATAAATAAATAAATAAATAAAAAAAAAATAAATAAACAAATACATAAATAAATAAATAAATAAAAAGTGATGTTGACACCAAATGCCATTGGAATATGCATATTGTTAAGAAAACCTTGACATTTTCGTGTGAGGTAACTGACTCGTAAATAAACAATCAGGTTCTAACTACAAGAGAAAAAAAAAACACTGAAAAAACTGCTGTTTTAACCATTGTAGGAAAATATAATTTATATATTGTCAAACAAATATACTACTTTTTCTGGAATGGCTTAGTACAGAATCTCACATTGGCAAATCCATAGCTTAGAGTTCAATAAAAATCATTCGAGTACTGATGGTGTACTTTTGTTCTCTTTGCCGAAAAAAATAGCTGAAAAACAACACATTTTACCGAAAAAAATCTTTTCATTTAAAACTGAGAAAGGATTTACTAATTCTGGCTATCCTGATACAATAGTTGCTGCGAAATTTGATCGCTAATATCGCCAAGTCGCCGAGTTTGTAGCAAACAATGATTTTGGTCTCGGCATCGATTTGGCGATTATTCGTCGAATTTGGCGACTTGGCAACCGCATTTATCGAAAATCTGTTGTTTAGGTTTTCCAAAGTTTTGAAGTTCTAACGTCAAGAAGAACAGAATCATAAATTTTCCGGAAAGATTCATTTGTTTGTAGCGCTGAACTATATTCTTCGAAAAGTCTTTAAATGCCAATTTTCTTTTTTTTAATGTCTCCTTCTAAGGAAGTTGTCACGTTAGTGCCATCCATTGCCCCCCCCCATATCCCCCCCTATTTTCCATATTGTATTTTTTAAAATATTTACATCTAAAATACTGCTTTAAAAATTAAGAATTATTATAATAAATATAATTAAATTATTATTAAGTAAAATGTATAACTATTTAATATATATATATTTTTAATTATTATTATTTTTTTTTTGCAGCAAAGTGATACCAAATTTCATATTTTTAAGTGAAATTAAACTAAAAATAAATTTCTGATAGCATTTTTTTACTACATCTCTCGGTTTAATTGAGAGAAAATTCATTAAAAATACATTAAAAATATCTCAATATATTAATTGTGACAGACCAGGGGAATTTTAAAAGATGTATACATTAAAATCGCTATGAAATCTATTAACATTAATTTTCAGAAAGAGAAAAAATCATACCTATAGTCAGATATACATAAATATAGTGTTGCAATAATCTTAATGTTTCCATTTGAGTGACTTCTAATGATAATATTTCAATTGGAACTACTTAGTAATTTATAATATTTCTTTCTGACAGTCGCGGAAAAGTGATAAATGCAAAACCATTTATCATAAACTAAAAGTTCCCTATATTTCATTTCGCTTGTAATGGCATTTTTAAATTTCTTTGTCGTTCTTAACTTTCATTTTCTTACATCAGTTTGTCCTTAAGAAAGTTAAAAAATGGATCTGGCTATGAAGTGATGAATGTGACAGAATACCTATTACTTAAAGAGAATTTTTCTGAAGCTTTCAGAAATGGAAACAGTTAAATAGTAATGATATTACTCTGCTGAATATTTTTAAGAAAATGTGATGCATTTTCACTCTACATTTCATAGACATGATCAAAATAAATATAGAATAAGTTTTAATGCATGTGTGTCAGTAAACGCTTTTTAACATATTAGTTTTATATAAATTCACGCAAAAATTACTCAGTCATTTGCATAGTATATTCTGATACATTTTATTTTAAATTTATTTCAAATTTTGAAAAACTAAATCTGAAAAAATATTTAATTGTAATTACATTTAATTATAAAGTTTTCAGATTAATTCATCTATATTTCATATGTATTCACATTTCGATTGTGGTGTATTTCCTTTTACCTCAAATTTCAGATTCTCTAATGGGAAAAAAAAAACTATTTTTTTTTATTAATTAAAATTAAAATTCAATAAAATATACTCCTGTATTTTCTTCTGTATTTAATGGTGATTTAACATATATTAAAATATTCTTATTTTTGTATATGAGACGTTAACATTAATACTACAATGTATATTTATAATTTTTAACCTTTGCATCTATAAATATTGCCGTATCAATTTATATATATTTATATATATATATATATATATATATAAACAGAGAGAGAGAAAGGTAATATTGTATATGTAATATATATGTGTGTGTGTGTGTGTATCATTTTCTGAATAGAGCAAATATTTACATATTTTTGATATCTTTATAAATTTAAGGATATATATATATATATATATATATATATATATATATATATATATATATATATATATATATATATACGTTTTAAGGTATCTGAGATATATAATTCCAAGAAAGAACTTTTGTATGACAAAAATTAAACAAGCATGCACACATATTTATTCATTTATTTATTTATATATATGTATACAAAAACACATTTGTTTATTTATTTTAAATGTGTAATTAAAAAAATAATTTTATGTTTTATCTTTTACAGAAATTCTATACCTTCATCTCTCTATCATCCTTTATATATATACAATATACAGGGTGATTAGAAAAAAACTACCCCGATATATGAGACATATCTACCATACCGTTCCGAGAAACTGAATAAAAATTTGGTGGAAGGTATTTTGAGGTATGCGCTCAAGAATTATATAAAAAACAACAGTTAAACTCTAACAGTTACGGTTACAGTGACAAAATTTTGAAAATTTCAAATGGCAACATCTTTTTTTTATTATTATTATTATTATTGAAATGGAATCTCCATAGCAAAAGACCATAAATAGCGTTGGAACGGTACCTTTAGCATGAAAAAAAAAAAACAACACTAGGCATACTAAGAAAAAAAGAGAAAACATCTGCGATGTGCCTACCAGTACACGACTTACATTTTCTTACTGACGTCACATTTCACGCTGACTCTTCGGCTGTCACTAAAGTCTACTGATTCTGCTTCCAAACGATAAAAATAAACTACGGTATCCTTAATTTCATGTAGGTCTACTGGATAAGGGTTTTAATTTCGTTATTAGTTGTAAGATACCGGCATGTGTGACGTCATCAAATTAAGTGAAAAATAAGCCATTGTGAAATGCGTGATGTGTATCTTGCTTTCTTGCTCTGTGAACAATATGCCGCTTACTGGGAAACATCATTATCATCATTAAATCGGTTTTGATTGCCATTTTACAATGCTTTGTTTTTTCCCGTACTGTGATCCCGTACAGCGTCTTACGACTAACAACAAATTTAAAGCCTTTATTTAATAGGCTTACACGAAATTAAGGATACCTTGGTCTCTTCTTTTCGTTTCGAAGCAGAATCTGTAGACTTTAGTCTGAACCAAAGACTCAGTGTGAAATGTGACGTCATTAAATAAAAAATGAAAGTGGTGCTCTGGTAGGTTTTCGCTATCTGGTAGGTTTTTGCTCTGGTAGGTTTTTGCTATCCTGGTAGGTGCTATTTATGGTTTTTGCTATGGAGATAACATTTCAAAAAAAAAAAAAATAGGTGTTGCGATTTGAAATTTTCTAAATTTTCTCACTGTAACCGTAACTGTCCGTTTTTAACTGTTGTTTTTTATATATAATTCTTGATAGCATACCTTAAAATACCTTCCACCAAATATCCATTCAGTTTCTCGGAACGGTATGGTAACTATGTCTCATATATCGGGGTAGTTTTTTTCTGTTCCTTAAATTTCCCTTCTTTAGAGTAAGCAAAATTTATGTTTCAAATGATCTTATACTTTATTTTAACATATTTTTAATCAATCTTATATCAACAAACTTTTATAAAGATCTTTTGTCACAAACATACGAAATTTCTGGAGTTAGAGATTGAGATAGATGAACGCTTATCCTTACTTATTTGATATATCGTTTTTGTATTTAACAGATGTAGAATTAAGTATTAAAAGTTCAAATAATTTACTATGAATAACAAAAATGCTTCATATATTTAAAAAAAAAAAAAAAAAAAAAAACTGCTGAATATATATATATATATATATATATATATATATATATATATATATATATATATATATATATATGTAGATGTAGATGTGTGTGTGTGTGTGTGTGTAAATCAATAATTAAATTCAAATTATGATAATCGCAAATGAAAGTGTAATGTATAAACATTAAAAACAAATTCTTTTAAGAGTGTTGATAAACAAAAAAAGGGTTAATTCCAAAAGTATTCAAGAAAAAATTTCAATAAAGCTGTGTAATCTTCGTAAGGGTATGTCCTTGCTAGTATGTCATTTTATGAATAATTTAAAAATAATTACTTTAAAAATTTTACAATATGAAATATTTTTTATCTGTTATTGAAATTGAAATTGAAATATATATTATTTATTTATTAAATAAATGATATTTCGTTTGTTAAAATATCAAGTTTGTTAGACTAATTTGTTGTTTGAATTATAATTTGGAGTACGCTAGCTTGGAATATTTTCAGAAACTTGTTAGGATTGCATAGTTTTTTCTTCTTCTTCTTCTTTTTTTTTTTTTTTTTTTTTTTTTTTTTTAATGGCTGTGTTCCCATCTGCTGACAAAGAAAACACAGCCTTTTTGAAAATTTGGCTTGAATAGTTTTGATATTAACCCTGTTCTTATTCATTAACACTGTCAGAAGGATTTGTTTTGGTTGTTTATATATTCCACTTGGGTTTTCACTCAACATAATTTACATTTAATAATTTATCTTTTTGTATATAAATATATATTTGTATATATATATATATATATATATATATATATATATATATATATATATATTTAATGTATATAAGTTATATGTTAATTCTAATAAATAATTGCCAGTTTTGATATTTCATAATACACTTATATATATATATAATATATTTCTTTTATTTTTACTTTCTGTAAATTTAATTTATTCTTTAAAACGTACTACATAAAACTAAAAGGGATTTTGAGATTTTTTTTTATTTATTTATAGTTATTCCAATTGCTATTACACTGTATTTCAGTTTATGCATATTAATTAAATTATTTATAAATGTCTGTATATATGTATATATATATATATATATATATATATATATATATAATATATATATATATATATATATATATATATATATATATATATATATATATATATATATATATATATATATTGGGGAAGTTGGTTGTCGTTGTTGGTTGGTTGGGTGAATGGGATGATGAATTAATATATATAAAAAGGAAAAAAATTGCTGCATTTAATTTTATTCAAATATTCAATGCTTGTTTTAGAAAAGTTAAAATTATGGATCAATTAAAAAAATATATATATATTATTACCTTGATTACATGCTAAATACCTGTATGATTTCAGTTAATAGGATTCTCAAAAAATATAAATAAAAAATAAATATAAATAAATAATAAAAAATAAAAAATAAAATAAAATAAAATCTTGAAAAATTAAAACTTGGGGTTAACACTGAAATTTAATCAGCTGAAAATTAATTTTATATGAAAGATTTACCACAATACAACACATCTTCTTACAAGGCCCTTTTCACATACAATAATCTGTGTTTGTTCATTTTTAATTCTATTTGTTTCTGGAAAATATTTCAAAAAATCAAGATGTTCTGTCTTTATTGCATTTAATTCAATTCAGGGTAATTTTTCTCGGGGGTTCATGTTGTGATTTTATTTTTTTTCTTGAAGTTTCAAGTTATGTTTTTTTTTTTTTTTTTTTTTTTTTTCTGGAAAATATTTCAAAAGTTCAGGATAAATTATATCTTTATTTCATTTCAAGGCAATGTTTTCTTGTAGTTTCGGGCTATGATTTTATATTTTGTTAAAAGGCTTATCAAATACAGAAAAACCTACATTTCTTTGCTCAAGCCTATAGGGATAGCACTTGAAAACGTCTAATATCATCTTGAGCTTTTTTTTTGAGCTTTAAAATTTAATCTTATTTTGCTTTGGTCCAAAATTCTTTTGCATAACTCAAAATAAAGTGGTCCTTTTCATTAATAAAAGTTCTATTATTTCCCCTTAAAATACTATCCTAAAGTAATCCTTCTTTTCTTCAGCATCAAAATACACGGTCCTATATTATATTTCATCAGGTAATGTACTCTAAATTAAAGTAAGATATATTATAAATCTTAAAAATTAAATCAATATAAGATAACTTGTTACTTTTTTCGTTCTGTGTATGTTTCTGTGGTGATTTATTTGACTGGATATTCTTCGTTGTCATTCTTTCTTATTATCAGATATATTATATATATATATATATATATATGTATATATATATATAGATATATATATATATATATATGTGTGTGTGTGTGTGTGATGATATTTAATAGAGAGTTTCCAACATTCTAATTTAATTCTGAGAATTGTAATTAAGCGCATTTTTCTTTCAAAGAGACTATTAAAGAGAATCTTGATGTATATTTATACAAAGATTTGAATAAATAAACACAGCTGATATTAAGAAGTTAGATATCCGTAAAATAATGTATATATGTATATATATGTATAAACTAAGCCTATTTCTGTTTCCTATGTAATATATATTAAATTATACACGAAATAGAATTTAATTTAGTACGACAAATTTTATGTTAATCTGTTCTTCCATAAAAAGGCATACAATAAGTTTCTTTCATTTCCTAGTATCGGTTAGAATATCCATTTCTTAAAATTCCTTTGTTAAAGCTTTTGCATAAGAAATCCTTGGCGGCTTTTAAATTTTGATTCTCATTTCGGCGATAAAATAAAATGGCTATCGGAATTGCGTAAGTACAGACCTTGGCGAGAAACATTCGAGCTAATTCGATGCCAATTTTGAAATTTTGCGGAGGGATTCTATACTGAAGCTGTTATATTTCCTTAGCACGATTTTTCCCAAATTTATTTTAATTATTATTATTTTTTTTTAAGGTGTCGCACATTCATTTTGTTTTGACATAAAAGAAATATTTTTTTCATAATAATTATTTTTTTTTTGCATCTTTTTTTTTTTTTTCTTTTTATTACTTAAAAGTGAAAATAGGAATTTTATTTATGTGTTTTGAAACAATTATTTAATTTAACAAATAAATACGGCGTTAGTTGCTATTGTTTTCATTACTACATATAAGGATTTCTAAGTGTACCAATATTTGATAAAGTCTAGTAAATCAGAGAAAAAACCGGACAGATACAATGATAAACATTCAGCTTTATGTATTTACATAAAAATGTTTGCACATTCTTTGAAGATGATAAATAAAAACTTGTAACGATGCAAAAACAGCTGATTTAAAGAAATATCGCTTAGGCTTGAAAGTTCAAAATTTTTTAACCGCGTTGACACTAACTGCTTTTAAAATAGCACAATATAATGTTCTCATTCCATGGTTAATAAAATGCATTCAAAAAAGGATTATTTCTTTTTTCCACTCAAAATATATCCAAGCATATGGAGATAAATTGTATTACTATTATAAATTACAATTAAACTTAAGAATTTACAATCCATAATTGTTTATTTTTTATTTAAAAATGATTTTTGTTTAATTTCTCACTACATGATACTTTCAATATTAAAAAATCTATCTTTATATATATATATATATATATATAGTATAATATAACCTAAATAAAGTGTTAAAAAATAATGTACAATTTTATACATTACAACATGCGTACAGGGGATTTATATATATATATATATATATATATATATATAATATATATAAGTATCCTTTGGAGAGTATATAAGTATATATATACTCTCCCGCTTTTTTTAAGTATCCGGCAGTTTTCATTTGGATACAGTATGCATTACTTAATATTTTTTTCTTATAATATAAATAATACACTTTTTGTTATTATTATTATTTAATGTATTTAAAAGGAAAATAAATTAATGAATTTTAAATTATATTTATATAAAGTCTTACGCAAACATATTCTATGTAAAACATTTTTGTACTGAAAAATAAAATGGCACATAATTCTAAATTATTTCATTTAAATAAACAAAGTATTGTATGTAATTCGTAATCTCACTGACAAGAAATAATTTTCATTTATTTAGTCACAATGCGTCGTGTATAAAAATCCTGCAAATCTATCGGTTCTAGGCTATTTAATGTACACTTATAACAGATGGGAAGTACTTTCGAAGCAATGAATTTTTAATAAGGTTCATAAATCTAAAAAATAGATATTCAAGCTAGCTTGAAATTAATTTCTGCTACCTAAAGAAATCGTTTTTATGGTAATAGATTCAGATGTTTCTATTTGAAGTATTTAAATGGGCCATTAGGTAGAACAATAAAAGCTTTCTGCAAGAATTAATGTTGGTTTCACTATATTGAAAGTTGTATATTCTTTATTTGATTTTAAATAAAACAAAAAATGAATAATTAAAAAATAATTAATGTATATATATATATATATATTATTTATCTATATGATAACATTTAAATGGTTAATAAACACGTTTTAAAAGAAATATATTAAGTAAAGATTTATATGCATGCGCAAATAATTAATGTTGATGGTACATTATGGTTAAAAAATATTAATTATGTGTAAAAAAATACTACTTCAGAGAGATTTTTTTTTTTTTTAATGGTAAATGATTATTTGTTTAAACCAATATAGTTAAGGATTTATGAAATGAATTTCAATGCAGGAAAATTAACCTCGACTATATAATTTTTCAAAAAAAAAAAAAAAGACGAAGAAAAGCTTTTGAAGTTTATAAAATATATTATATTATTTCTTTATATGTAAAATTAAGATTTCAAATTAGTTTTAAACCCACGTAGATAATGTAATGTATTTCCGCTTTGCAAATAATAAGTGGTAGGAATGTCATTGTTAATCTATTAAGATTACGTTATATACTATATTATGACATATAAAAAGCACTATAAATTTATTTATACGATTTAACTCCTAATCAAAAAGAATAGAAGTCAGTATAGTTTTATTTATATTTATTCATTTATTTATTTATTACTTATATAAAATCAATACTTAAGCTACCCAAATCTTTCCAAAATGTGTACTTGAAGTAAGTTGACAGATAAGGTAATTTAAGATGAAATATAAATCTGAATAGACACTGACCGAACAAAAAATAAATAAATTAATTAATAATAATAATAATAATAATATGAAATGTACTATTTTTCAAATTTCAAATTTTGTTTTATTTTTAAATACTTATGATTTTTAAATATGTATATTTTAACGTAAAATTTTCAAACCTATATAAATACATATGTTACGAAACCGAACTTTCTCAATCCGTAAACTTTATGAACTGAAAGACTTTTTCGAACTTTTATTTTTATTGCTGTTTATTTATTTATTTTTTTTATTGGCAACAGCCACGTTTTGTTTTACTTTTGATGTAGATTCAGAATGGTGTTCAAAAAGATAGAACGCTGAAATGGCGGCTAACAGAATTGTAATATGTTTTATAGTCAACTAAATTGTAAATATGTACATAAATTTATTAAATTATCGTGTTTTATCAAGAGTCATGAATTAATTTTGAAGTTATCATAATTAGGCAAGAAATTCAACTAAGAAAAATGAAAACATCTGACCCAAAAAAGAAGCATTAAGTAAGAAGTTATTTTATGTATTATATTCTTTTTTTGATGCTACGTTTTAACATGAGTCTGCAAGGTTCCTAGTTTTTTATACTATTTATTTATATAGAAATTCTTATGGTAAAACAAACTTCTAGGTTATTTGGTGCGTTGCCGCTTTGACTGCAGCACTCGTGCTTACTTTGTTCGCCTGATGAAGGGACGTGTGTTTTTTCGACCCGAAACAATTGTTGCGAGTTTATTGCATTTTATGGTGTTTATTCAAAGTTTGTAAGTAATAATATTTGTAAAATATGTTTAATCATTCATAAT
The DNA here is from genome assembly GCA_963930645.1 of Salticus scenicus. Lineage (NCBI taxonomy): Eukaryota > Metazoa > Arthropoda > Arachnida > Araneae > Salticidae > Salticus > Salticus scenicus. The sequence continues at coordinate 117,674,637 of OZ005652.1, read as the reverse complement.
TTAATTTTCGATTTTTCGATTTGTACTAAAAACCAAAAAGGTTTTTTTTTTTTTTTTTTTTGGGGGGGGGGGGGGAGGGGGATGTTTTATAGGTCACAATTTATGTGATTTGATGGAGATCTAATGATATAAAATATAAACTACATTACCAACCAAAATTTTATATATATATATATTTTTTTTTTCTTTTTAAGAAAGAGAAAGCTAGTTATGGCAAACATTTTGTTGATTTTCTATTTATTTATTGTTATTATTATTATTATTATTATTTTTAGTGCATATCCATATTTAGTGTGTAACACGACTAATGATCAAAACTTCAAGGAGTGATAGGACTTGCTAAACAAGCAACATTTATCCTATAATGTGTGATTGAAAACAAAGTGCGATCCCCGAGATTTTCCCTGCTTGGTGAAAAATGATAATTCAATAAAATCATAAAGAGGAATAATAAAGGTTAATGAACCGTTATTTTTTAATATGTTACGACATATATTCAAATGGGTGGATGACTAGCTGCAATACCAACCTTTTTATCAGCGAGAGAGAGAATGATTCCGACAATAGATAATTCTCTCCATTACCCAAATGTGTTTGTTAGCAGTTTAAATTAAATCAAGTGCACTGTTTATGGGATTTTCTGTATTGTTCGCATGTTTCATGATAGACAGCTATCTTGTGTTTTGAAAAGGAACGAGCCCGTCCCCCAAAAAATTCCTGTGCAAATGTTAAAATATTCTACTATCGGGCAGCGCCTGTTTAGAAGTCGCTCCTGGTAAAATCTTACCGCTTCTGTGGTGTGGCTGCAAGAAGTTCCGCACATAAAAAGCACATGAGCTTTCTAATAAATTGAAAAGTTATGCTTCTGCTTAAGTTTTCAATTAGAAATGACTGCAGAAGAGAATTCCTCTAGAGACGATTATCATAAAAAATGTTGGGCGAAACGAAAGGTCTACGAAAGGCGACTTTCACATACTTCAGACAAAGCGCCATCTGGTGGCTTGCTCATTGCTTTTCGATCCCACAATTTAGGGTAAAAGTTGTTTCTTTCGGCATGTTCTATTACCTTCTATAGTTGTAACCATTAGTTTTGTTACGCAATGTGTGTATAAACACTGTGGAATACGGTATATAAATATTCATATACATTGAAAAAAAAAACACTTTGGATATCAGTTGTCTTGTTAGATTTCGGGAACAAATCTGGATAAATTATTACATTAAAATTTTAAATATGTAAAGAATACGTTATACCACATATATTTCAGCAACGATTTGTCTCAAATGCAAAAATGGGACAAGGGAAAATTAAAAATTAAGTTGTATGCTTGGAATATTTACGCTCATCATAACATACTTTTTGTATATCTATATCTTTCTATCTATCTATCTATCATCTATATATATATATATATATTCATAGGAAGGAGATAAAATAATTTCATTGTGATATGTGTAGTACATTTTTTTTTTTTTTTTTTTTTTTTTTTTTTTTTAAATATGATGAAAAAAAAATGTTTTTTGTGGAACGCAACGTGTTGGATATATATTTGTTGTCCCTATGCAAAAACGAGTTGGGCTATTTATGCAATTTTAAATTAGGGAACATTCTTTAGTGAAACTGAATAATGTATAACTATTTCAAAAAATTCGAAAAATATTTCTATGATAGCAGACAACGTATTATCGTTTTTTTTAGAAATTCCTTTACCCTAATATATGTTTCATCATAGCAGTTGTTTAAGTAAACTTTTTATAAATAACATCTCTATAAATAACACGCATTATATTTATAAAAATATTAAATGGATAAAGGTTCCAGTTTTTTTTTTTTCATCTGCGAAAATCTCGCATAATAATATACTGTAAGAGTCTAGTTTATTACGACAATTTCCCAAACATTTCTCTGTACTATCTTTTCCTTTCAAAACCGCATTGATTCTCCTCTGCATGGATGCTACGCAAAAATGAACGGACGTTTGAGAAATCTGTGATTATGATTGAAGAACAAAACTTTCCAATAATGAGACATTTGATAGTTAAAGATGGACATGTCGGATAAATATTTAATCTTCAACCGACAAATGCTGAATAGGATTTCGATCTGGGGATTGAGGGTCCAAGATGTCCCGACATTCGGGTCACCTTGATAATATGCATATGATCACAATTTTCACAGCATTAAGCTTTTAATCTGATAAATGTATTAGAAGTGAAGTTAATTTGATTAAAAATAAAGAAATAAACTTTCAGAAAAAATATCATAACTCATAATTCTAAAACTTTAAGCCCGTGTAAATTAAAATATGTTCTTGCCAGGAATTTGGAACGACTATACATGTAAATTGAAATTACTGTGTACAATAGTCGATCAAGATAATATCTTGAAAATTTTCGTCGTACCTTGTAGATACATGATTTTCAACGTCATTTTGTGATTAAATATTAAATTAGATGACTTTTAAGGGGTGGACCACCATAGGTACACTGGTCAATCTTGGCATATCTACCTTATATATACTTTAATTTAAGTGAAGCATATATTTTCACAAAAATGGGATGCCATTTTCATATACCGCGTTAGAAGAAAAAAAAAAAGGTTAACAAACTTTTTTAGAAAAAAGCTAATTTACTAAAGAAAAGAATTTGTAAGAAATTTGAAAAGTTTTTAAAAATAATTTCACTTAAAATGAATTTCTTGATTAAAAATACAGAGCAGGAGAAAGAAGAGGAGATTTATTTAACTTTTATAATTAAAACATTCATAACGCATGTGTTATTTGAAAATTCTAAATCAATTGTTTTGATCATTTTAAATTAAATTTGTAATCATAATTAGTTTAAAGTGTTCTTATAAATTTAAACCTTTAGCAATATATATTTTAAATTAATTTGTAATCATAAATACATTTGCTTTAAATATTTAAATAAATAATATTAATGAAAAATATGTATTATATATAGGAAAAAATAATATTTATTAAATTAAATTTCTTTAGCAAAAAGTATATTATACCGTAAGTCTTAATTTTACTGTATATATATATATATATATATATATATATGTATGTGTGTGTATTCAACGAATTTTCAAAACTCAATGCTTCTTAATTTCAAGAAAAGTAAATTGAATTATGTTTCAAAAATATTATTTTTCAATTGTTTATTTTAAAAATATATTTAGACTTCTATCATATTAAATTACGATATAAAATAAATTAATATATATATATATATATATATATATATATATATATATATATTTCAGTAATTATTTCTTAATTTGTTGATATCTATAGCTATCCATGCCAAGTAATTTCTATTCAGACCAATAATGTAGACTATTCTAGTGAGAATTTTAACTTATTTATAAATAAAATAACTGTTCTTATGAAACTATGTACAGTATTTTCATGTCCATGCAAAAATCTAACAAAGTTTTATAGATATTTTCTTGGCATAATTTAATTTCTGTTATAACTGAGCCATTTTCAATTTCAGTGTATAAATTTGTTTATTATTTATCCTCTATTTTTTGTAAGTTCACGTGCTGAAAAATATGTCAAAGAAAAAAAAGAGTTAAATGAATTTAATGCTTTAATTTTTATGTAAAATATGAGCGCGTGCTATCTTCAAAAATTTGTTAAAATGTAAAGATTATGTGGTGCGTGTGGCATCCATAGTTTTTTTTATTCAAGAAATAGAATAGAATGAAAGAGAGCAACAATGTTAGTTGCATTTTTTCATAGTTTTGAATTTTTTAATTTTAGTGAACTATTTTTTACCGTAGGAATAATTTTCTTATGTTTAATGTTATACGGAATTATTATACGAGCACAACCCTAACAGCACAAAATATTCCAGAAACGTAGCAATCATATAACATTGAAACATTATGAAACCTTCCGAAACGTTTAAAATCGTTCTGATTACTTTCCGATTAGTTTCAAAAACGTAGAAATGTCCGCGATCGTAACAAAAAATCAGATACGTAACAGAAACATTACAGTCACTTAACAGATAGAAAATCAAAAAGGGCGAATGTTTCAGAAAGGTATCAGAGAACATACTAAAACGTGTTACGTTTTTGAAAGATTGTAAGGTTTTTGTAACATAACTGAAACATTCTGTGCTGTATGGGAAGAGATGCTACTTTAATAATTTTAAAGTGTAAATAAGAAGTATTGGCGTCCGTTTTTTTACAGTTTAATTTAGTAAGAGAAACGCGAGGAATTTGCTGTGCTTAATCCGTTGCTTTACAATTTCAAAATAATGATTTAAGTTTACAAATGTTAACCATGATTTATATTATATATCCGATAATATGTGTTTTTAATTGTGTTTGAAGTGTTAGATACGTTTTCAAAAAATGTTCATTAAAAATTTTTCGCAGTGTGTTTTATGTATTGCCGATGACCCATTCTTGCCGTCAGGAGGCGGGCTGTTCTTCCACTGGAGATCGTCTGCCTATTTTTACGTTTTATTGATTGGCAACATGGTTTTTTCTGATGATAAAAAGTTTTGTTTTTCTGTTGTAAAAAGAAGGAATGTGAATCCGTAAGGATATGAAAGAGCGTTCTGACGCTCGACAGCTAATATTAAATGCTTGGCAGCTAATATTAAATATTATGATAGCTGCAGATATTAATGAAACAATTATGTATTATAAATGTAAATAGTGCGTCTAATTAAACGTTTGTGTCGTGAAACTTGAGCTGTGTTTATTTCGACTACTTTGTGATTACTTAGAATAAGCCGGCGAAAAAGAACAAGACCTGTCAGGTAAGAAATATTTTATCCTCTTTCTTATGAAATTTATAAAACCTGACGGGACATTTAATGGCGCCCGTTCACAGGGACGCCGGTAGAAAAATTTGTTCTAAGTAATAAATTCTAATTTGTTCTAATGAATAAAGTATAGAAATAGAATATAATTTATTCTAATTGAAATATGATCTCATTTTTATGAGAAGATAACATTAAAAATTTGAAATACTTTTCGTAAGTATTATTGAGAATAATTTTGAAAACATAAAATGTATGTTTATTTTTGAACTGCTCATTTGATATTTGGAACAATATGAAGAATTTGTTTATGTTGAAGAAAATGTTAATACATATTCTATGAATGCATATTTTGATTTTACATTGATTTTGCATATTTTGATTTAATAAAGAAGATTATTATTTTATATGAAAATTGTTATTTTGAATCAAAGTGTTTCGAAAATTGTATGTTTTTGTTCTCAAAACATTATTTAGAATTCTAAAATTTCTTCCCAGAATTACTTTCGATTTCGGAATATTTTTTGTTCTCGTTTTATGAAGCTTTGATTTGAAGTGTTTGTTTATTATTTTATCAGTCTTTATTTGAATTATGGAAGCCGCAACTAAATTACGCGGTTCTTATCGAGGTACCTTTACAAAATTTACTGAAAAGGTAAAAAACCTTTTAGAAACTGAAACTTGTGACATCGATTCTTGTGCTGGGTTCTTAGCACAGTTACAAGAAAAATATTCCAAAGTTGAAACGCTTGATAAAGAAATTCTTCAAAATTTACAAGGTGATAAAAAATGTACTCAGACCATGTTGGATAGCGAAATCGAAAGTGCTGATAATTATAGTAGTACTTATATTGATTTAAAAACAAAACTTGAACATAGAATAAATTTACCTTCGGATTTAAATTCAAGTGTACTTGAAAACGAAAGTAATTCTAAAAGAAGTTTTAAGTTACCAAAAGTTGAATTACAAAAGTTTGATGGTAATTTAAAGGACTGGTTATCATTTTGGGGATTATTTAAGAAAATTCATGAAGATCCAAATATTTCGGAGGTAGATAAATTTCAGTATCTACTTCAATCTACTCAAAAGGGGTCTAGAGCCAGAGAAGTCGTAGAATCTTTTCCCGTAACAGCTGAGAACTATTCACAAGCGGTTGATTGTTTACATACAAGATTTGGCAGGGAAGATGTACTAATTGAAGTTTATGTTAGGGAATTATTAAGCCTTGTGCTAAGTAATACTGTAAATCAGGAACATAAATTACCAATTGTGAAGCTTTATGATAAATTAGAAACACAGTTACGATCTTTAGTTTGTTTATTATTTTATCAGTCTTTATTTGAATTATGGAAGCCGCAACTAAATTACGCGGTTCTTATCGAGGTACCTTTACAAAATTTACTGAAAAGGTAAAAAACCTTTTAGAAACTGAAACTTGTGACATCGATTCTTGTGCTGGGTTCTTAGCACAGTTACAAGAAAAATATTCCAAAGTTGAAACGCTTGATAAAGAAATTCTTCAAAATTTACAAGGTGATAAAAAATGTACTCAGACCATGTTGGATAGCGAAATCGAAAGTGCTGATAATTATAGTAGTACTTATATTGATTTAAAAACAAAACTTGAACATAGAATAAATTTACCTTCGGATTTAAATTCAAGTGTACTTGAAAACGAAAGTAATTCTAAAAGAAGTTTTAAGTTACCAAAAGTTGAATTACAAAAGTTTGATGGTAATTTAAAGGACTGGTTATCATTTTGGGGATTATTTAAGAAAATTCATGAAGATCCAAATATTTCGGAGGTAGATAAATTTCAGTATCTACTTCAATCTACTCAAAAGGGGTCTAGAGCCAGAGAAGTCGTAGAATCTTTTCCCGTAACAGCTGAGAACTATTCACAAGCGGTTGATTGTTTACATACAAGATTTGGCAGGGAAGATGTACTAATTGAAGTTTATGTTAGGGAATTATTAAGCCTTGTGCTAAGTAATACTGTAAATCAGGAACATAAATTACCAATTGTGAAGCTTTATGATAAATTAGAAACACAGTTACGATCTTTAAAAATGCTTGGTGTAACAAGCGATAAATATGCCTCAATGTTATACCCGTTAGTTGAATCTTGTTTACCAATAGATCTTTTGCGTATTTGGGAAAGACACTTGAATTCTGTTTCTCTTAGTTCGGAAGATAAATCTTTTAATAAATTAGAAACTTTAATGCAGTTTTTACGTAATGAAATTCAAGGTGAAGAAAAAATTAATTTAGCGACAAGTGGATTTGGTTTCGAAAACAAACCCAAGAAATTTAACACAATGAAATCTAAAAATTTTCTAACACACAATAAAATTATTCCAACAGGTATGGAACTTTTAACCTCGTCCCAAAGTAAACAAAACCTAGAGCAAGAGTGCGTGTTCTGCGATAAGCCACATCTAAGTGCGGAATGTAGAAAAGTAGCAAACTTGACTTATGATCAAAGAAAACAAAATGTTATGAAACGGGGAGGCTGCTTTAAATGTTTAAAATTGAACCACATTTCTAGTTCGTGTAGAAGTAGATGTAACTGTGCGATTTGTGGGAAACCCCACCATACTCTTCTCTGTAAGAATGATCCGAAATCAGCTGCGCACGCACAAAGGGTTAAAAATGACTAGAATGCTTCCGATCAAGATACAACATTATCAAATGTTTCATCAACTCCCAGTGTTTTGCTACAGACACTCGTGATTAATTTAAGATGTGAAAACAGAATTTTAAAAATTCGGGCGATTATTGATTCCGCTTCCCAAAGGTCTTACATCTTAGAAAACACTGCAAAAAAGATTGGATACAAGCCAATAAGAAAAGAAAAACTGAAGCATTCCTTATTTGGTGGTTCGAACACGAATACTTTGACACACAATGTTTACAAAGCTTACCTTTCTGATGTCAGCGAAACTTATCGTTGCAATTTTGAAGTTTTGAGTCAGCCTACAATTTGTTTTACTATGCCACCGGTCACTCAAGAACTGTGTGAAGATGATTTATCAGGTACGGGGATATATTTAGAAGATTGCCTTAACCCCATAGAGCTCCTTATAGGTGCAGATGTAGCTGGCAAATTAATGACAGGAAAGCTGAAGAATCTGAAATCCGGCCTGACCGCTATTGAAACAAGACTAGGTTGGACTGTTATGGGACGCACTAAGAAGTTTACTGAAGATACTGAAAACCTTGTAGTCACTTCGATGTTAGCTAGAGAAGTAAAAATTTCTGCTCTGTGGGAACTAGATCTCCTAGGAATTAAGGATCCTGCAGAGAAACAGTCAAAGGAAGAACTTGAAGAAGCATCCAAAAATCATTTTGAGAAAACTCTAAGTAGAGATGATGACGGACGCTATGTTGTAAAATTACCATGGATAGAAGGACACCAAGAACTCCCAGATAACAAAACAATTGCTGAACGAAGGCTAAAATCAACTGTGAGGACTCTGAAGAATAAGGGTCTTATTGAAGATTATGAAGAAGTTTTTTGTCAGTGGCTTGGTGAAGAAATAATTGAAGAAGTAAATACTGATGAATTCGAGAAGATAGATTGCCATTATCTGCCTCATAGAGCAGTTATAAAAGAGCATTCAACGACAACAATTCGTCCTGTATTCGATGCTTCTGCAAAAGAAAAGAACAGTTACTCTTTGAACGATTGCCTAGCTAAAGGTCCAAACTACATGGAGTTGATTCCTAACATTTTGAATAAATTTCGTTTGAACAAGTATGGGGTAGTATCAGACATTCGCAAAGCATTTCTACAAATAAGAATAAATGAAGAAGATTGTGATTTTCTAAGATTTCTGTGGTGGGAGGGCGGTGATCCTAATAAAGTGAAGATTTACAGTCATCGTCGAGTAGTATTTGGGGTAAACTGCAGCCCATTTCTTTTAGGAGCTACTCTAAATTTCCACCTAAGTAATGTTCCAGATTATTTGCAAGAGACTGCTTCTAAACTTAAAAACTCTATGTATGTCGACAACTGTGTTACAAGTTGCAGTTCCGAAGAAGAAGTAGTTAATTTTATGGCACAATCTAAAGAAATCATGTCAGCGGGATGTTTTGATCTTAGAGGATGGATAGGTAATGGTCTACCACCAAGTGTGTACGGAATTCTGAAGAAGATTTTCAAGAGACTGTCTCAGTTTTGGGCTTAAATTGGAATATTTTGGAAGATACTCTATACTGTAGTTTAAAGTTTGATGAGTGCGAAAATGCAAATCTAAGTAAGCGATTTATCCTGTCCTTAGCAAGTAAGATTTTTGACCCCATTGGGTTTCTCTGTCCTGTCACTTTAATTGCATAGATCATAATGCAAGAATGTTGGCGTAGGAAACTGCCCTGGAATGCCAAGCTACCAGATGACATCGAGAAAAAATTTCTGAAATGGGAAAATGCATTAAAATGCTTGGAAGGCATTAGAATCCCTAGAAGGATATTAGAAAATCATGCTCTAAATACAAATGTGTCATTCCATGTGTTTTGTGATGCATCAAGTCACGCTCATGCAACTTGTATATATATCAGAGAAGAAAATAATTTTCATGTGAGATGTCAATTGGTTCAAGCTCGTGCTCGAGTAGCACCCTTGAAATCAGTCTCCATTCCGAGACTAGAATTATTAGCATGTTGTTTAGGTGTTAGATTAATGAATTCTATAAAAGGAGACTTCTGTGACAGCCAAGTTCAAACTTTCTATTGGTCTGACTCCATGAACGCATTGTTCTGGATAAAAAATCAAGAACCATGAGGAGTATTTGTGCTGAATCGTACCAGAGAAATAAGATCTTTGAGTCATCCCAACGACTGGAGATACGTCCCGGGTAACTTAAATCCAGCTGACCTTCCATCAAGAGGTTGCAATGCTGATGCTTTACTCAAATCCCTTTGGTGGGAGGGTCCGGAATTTCTGAAGACACCATCGAGTCAATGGCCGAGACAAGAAATCTCACCCGAAATACAGATTGTCAATTCAGAAAAAAAAAGGTCGATCATTTCTGCTCTAAGTACTGAAACTACTGAGAAGTTTTATGAGAGATACTCGTCTTACGTGAAATTATTAAGAGTTACGGCATAGATATACAGATTCATCTCGAATCTTCGAAATCATTCTAAACGAAATTCTGGGGATCTTACAAATAAAGAACTTAAACATGCTGAATTAATCCTGTTAAAGATGGTTCAAAGGGAAGACTTTCCTAAAGGAATAGATGATCGTTTACGAAAACTTCATCCCACCGTTGACAAAGATGGCCTTCTGAGGGTAAAGTCTATTATACTTAGAAGTAAAGATAATACAGACTTTCGTTTGCCTATCAATTTACCAGGAAATCATTACATTGTGCAGAAATTGATAGAATGGAAACATAACGAATTAAACCACGCAAGAGTACAAATATTAATGAACCATCTCCGAGAAAAATATTGGATTCTCAGGTGCAGAAAGTCCATACGGCAAGTTACCTTACGTTGTATAAGATGCAAACGCTTCACCGTAAATTCTGTTCAGCCTGAAATCACCGCCTTGCCGGAAGACAGGATCAGAGATGCTGTTATCTTTGAAATTACCGGGGTTGATTTAGCCGGACCTTTGTACTTGAAAAATGGTAAAAAATGTTGGATTGTGCTGTACACCTGCGCTGTTTACAGAGCCGTACATCTTGAATTATTAACATCATTATCCTCTGAAGCATTTTTGCAAACCCTGCGAAGATTTGTTGCGAGAAGGGGTCGACCTTCTGTAATATACAGCGATCGAGGCACAAATTTTTCAGGAGCTTCGAAGCTATTTACTGATCCTATACTTGCAAAAATACGGAAGGAAGCACTAGTACAGAACATAATATGGAAGTTTATCCCCCCAGCTTCACCATGGTGGGGTGGCTGGTGGGAACGCTTAATAGGCTGTACAAAGCAAATTTTGAGAAGAGTATTAGGGCGAGCAGCTCTAGATTTTGAAGAACTTTACACAATTATATGTGATATCGAATGTTTGATGAATTCCAGACCATTAACTACTATTTCTGAGGATCCCGATGATTTAATTCCATTGACTCCGAGCATGTTTTTGCAAGGAATTAAAGAAACTGGTCTTCCTGACCTAGATAACTTCGAAAATGTGAATTTAAAAGGAAGACTTCGATATTTGCTAAAATTGAAGAAAGATTTACGGAAAAGATTCAGAATTGAATATCTAGGACAATTAAAAAATTCAAAGGGTATCGCTAAGACTGACCAAAAAATTGCTGTAGGAGACATAGTTCTCGTCGGTCATGATAATCAAAAAAGAATCAACTGGCCATTAGCCAGAGTTGTGGAAACTTATCCTGGTAAAGACGGAATAGTTCGAGTGGCAAAAATCAAGACAGAAAATGGGTTTTTGATACGCCCAGTTCAAAGACTTTTTCCGTTAGAGATCTCTTCTGATGAATCTAGTGATTTTCGTGCAAAGTATGCTGCAAATGGAACTTTGATACCTACTCGTTCTACATCGAAAAGATGACCTGATCCCTCTGAACTGTCTAGAACTGTTTCAAAGAATGTCAAGAAATCTGTTGAGATACCTGACGAAAAACAACGATTTACCAGGAGGGGTAGATCCATTAGAGCTCCAGATAGACTGAATTTATAATTGAGTGATAGAACTTTTATTTACCTTTTTTTTTTTTTTTTTCTCTCTGTTCCTTTTCATTTTTGCTTGATGTAATGTTTATTAATATGTCTTTTTTCTCTTTTTTAGTTTGATTTTGTACAAGATTGCCAGAATCAAAGATGGGAGGATGACCCATTCTTGCCGTCAGGAGGCGGGCTGTTCTTCCACTGGAGATCGTCTGCCTATTTTTATGATTTATTGATTGGCAACATGGTTTTTTCTGATGATAAAAAGTTTTGTTTTTCTGTTGTAAAAAGAAGGAATGTGAATCCGTAAGGATATGAAAGAGCGTTCTGATGCTCGACAGCTAATATTAAATGCTTGGCAGCTAATATTAAATATTATGATAGCTGCAGGTATTAATGAAACAATTATGTATTATAAATGTAAATAGTGCGTCTAATTAAACGTTTGTGTCGTGAAACTTGAGCTGTGTTTATTTCGACTACTTTGTGATTACTTAGAATAAGCCGGCGAAAAAGAACAAGACCTGTCAGGTAAGAAATATTTTATCCTCTTTCTTATGAAATTTATAAAACCTGACGGGACAGCCATTAAGTATGGAAGTCGGGTTAAGTACATATTAGCTAAGTAACGATACTTTAATCCTTGAAGTCGTAAAAACACAACGAGGATTTTACTGTTTATTTCCGTGTATAACTTCTTAAAATATGTATAAATTTCAAAACATTAGACAAAAATATGAGATTATTTTCCTGAAACAATATAATTTATGCACAGATTTTCCTGTGCTTAATTCGCACTTTTCAAAATTTCACTACACATTTTATTTTTGGAAAATATATGTAACATCATCATAAATGATAAGGAAGCACCATAGAACTGGCGTTTTAAAGTAATAAATACAAAACTTTCAATAAGCACCTTAAAATGCAATAAACGAGCAGGAAATCCATAAAGGAACAAATTAACACTCTCACAATTAAATTTTCCGCATTCGAAACATCAATTGTTTAATTGGTGATTAAGACTAATTAATAGTTATTGTTAAAAAAAAAAAAAAGAAAAAGAAAAAAAGAAAAAAATAATAACTTTCTTGCTTTTTTTTTTTAGATAAAACAGTTTTAAATAACAAAATAAAGTAATTTTGCAGCTGTTTTCTTTCAGGGACTGTTCTTACAGCTAACATAACAGTATCAAATAATCAATATATTTTCTTAATTATAATGAACAAAAGCTTACATTATACTTAGCAATATTAAAAATACTGCAAATGTATTATTAGAATTGCCATATTATGAGCTTTGTTAATATGATTGCTTTTAAATTATATTTTAAATGCATTTCAGATATAATGAATATCTAAATAAGTTTTTTAGAAGTACTTAAATTTGATAGCATGCATTCAGACATGTATTCTTTTTGCTGTAATATTTTAGAAAACTCTTTTAATTTATACGAAATTTGTGTTAAATTTTATCAAATTTCTGAATATTATGTCTTTTTTTATTATTATTTTTTTTTAATTCGTACATAAATACTTATTTTTTATTATTTGATGACATATTCATATAAACAAGAATATTTTTTGCTACAGTTGCAGATATTTCTAATAAAATTTTATGACACAGGATTGTTACAAAAAGCTACACTTTTAGCAATTTGCTATCGGACAACTAAATATTTTCGAAGTCTCATTTTCATTGAAAAAGAGGAGTACAAAATTGTTCTATATGTAAGTAAAGTTTCAGAACATTTTATCAAATGGGGAATTTTCAAAAAAAAAAAAAAAAAAAAAAAAAAATGTCTGCTCTTTTTTCTAAAATTTTAGTAAGTAGGAATGTGTAATGAACACGATGTAATTAAAAGTGAAAACCATTCATAAAGTAACTTTAATGTCCGAATCTCTCATTGATACTTAAAAAAAGTAATCTGAATTCCAAGAAGAATTTTGAAAGATTTCTATATGACAAATGAAAGAAATGCGTTAAAATTTTTATTTATATAAATTTACAGACATTCTCTAAAGATATATATATATATTGTGTGTCATGAGCTATTAAACAAAGAAAACCAGAAATTTAATGAATAGTTCTTCCTTTTTACACTAGGTAAATAATTTAAAAAAAATAATAATAATGTATATTATTAATTATTAAAATGAAAATCTTTATATAACCAGTAGCATGTAAACGTAAATAAGAGAAAATAATTTATTACGTAACATAAAACTTCAAAATCTATCTTTCATATTCCGAAAATTAATTAAACTTTTGATTAAAACATCTGAGAGATTCCAAAATCACAATTGATATGATACTAATATTAATCATTTACTCTACAGGAGACATCAAACGGAGTATTTATTTGCTAAAATATTGCGTATCATGAATATGTTAAATATAATGAATCACTTATTATTCTAGAATGTATTTCCATTATTAAAATTCAGAGTAAGTGAATTTCTTTATGGAATTTCTTATCTTATATCAATTCTTTTATAACGTTAATGTATTAATATTTACTTTGATATTAATTGATTTTTCTATTTTTATTTCAGAAAAATTCTTCATATACATTTTTTTAAAAGAATATATAAATAAATGTATATTTTATTTGATCAGTATTTTAGTAAAATATTAACATCTTATGCATAAATTAAATATACGTTCTATATGGTGAGAGAATGATAGCTTGCTAATTATGGCAAAAATGTGTCCGGAAAAAAAAAAATATTATTAAGCATTTTGAAATTGTATATATTAAAGCTCGAGGGTTTTCTGCTTTAAATGTATTTATAATCGCGTAAAATGTGTAACTCTTCAGTAATTATGTAATTTTCTTTCAATAATTACTTCATCATTAATAAATGATTATGTTTTTAAAAACAACAAGTGTAACAGAAACAACGTAATAATAATATTAATATTAATTTTAAGTTTTGTGGTTTAAATTTATACTATGCAGCATAAGTATGGTATGCGTTGAATAAGAAACAATTGTTTTTCTATTCAGTTCTAGTTGACTAAGAAATAACTTCTTGAAACCATATAAGTTGAAATGATATTTTGGTGTAAAAATTATATTTTTGTGTCAAAAAGTTGAACCGAAAATAAATCGCTTCTGAAATAATTACTCTCTTTGTGTTCCGTAAATCACTTAAAAAATTAAAGAATCTTAATTATCGAAATACCTGATTAAGGGCTAGAAAATGATAAATGTTTGCAAAACATGCCACTAATTAAAAACTGACAATTAAAAAAAAAAAAAAAATAGATCTTAGGTATAAGTAAATGTAGATATGCCGTAATACATTTAGAGAAAACTGATAGATAAATAATTAATAATTCGATCATTCAAAGGCAGGTATCAAAGTGAATTAAAATCGTAAAATTTAAATAATAATAATAATAATAATAATAATAATTATAAAGAATCGCCCAGGAAATGACATAAGTATTTCAAATTACTAAATTACTTGTGACAAATTGACAATGTATATTTATTGTAATTTTTAGACAGACATAAAACAAGCTATTCATCTCGGGTTCAGTTACTAAGCATTTTCACTTATAAAGGTTCTTTAATATTTAAAACAATTTTATGTTTTTTTAACACATATTTAATTTTTTTTAAAAACATTTTCAAAACTTACGTAAAGTCATGTGAAAGATTTTGAAATTTCTTTCCAAGAAAGTTGATATTTTCTTTAAAGTGTTCCTCTAAAAATGATTAATGATCAACATTTCTTATAAAATTTGACGCATTCAACTTTTGTGAAAGCTTAATGGCGACTCTATGTCTAAATTATGCTTTTCATTTCATTTTTTATTCGTTATACTTAAAATTTGGAGTCTCCTCTGTATAATATATCATAATGCGATAAAATTTTATGTCACTCTGAAAGTTTGAAAATTTTAAAGCTCTTAAGCTTTTCTAATAGTTAGATTCGTGCAATTGATCATCATAAAATCCATTTATAAACAAAATATAACAATAGTATTTGGTATTTAACAATTATAGAAATTGCAGACAAACAAATTATTTATTTTATTTTATTTATTTATTTATTTTTTAATAATTAAGAAAATATAAACAAAATTAAATTAATACTATTCTGCATATTTTTTATTTATTTTTTAATTTATTATTTATTAAATATTTATTAAACTGTAGTATTTAAGATTTCAATGCTCGCAACACCCAAAACGAATATATGCGTCTTCCCGATAAAAATGGTAAAAACTATGTCCGAGAAAATATGATTTTTTATTTAAATAATGATAAAGAATTAAAACGCAACTATGTTTGTTTTTTATTCCCTGTTTATACTTCTTTCATTGGATATTTTTCTTTAAATTCTAAATAAAATATGCTACAATAAAATATTTTAATAGATCGAAGAGTGAAAAACCTGTTGTCCCAAGCGGAAATTTATAAAATTCAAACATATTTAATACAAGTAAGTAATGAGTTATAATAATCCGTTTAATGATATAGAACAGAAATACAAATTCTAAAAAGGACTGACAAAAAAGAAAAATCATCACCTTTTATTTGTATGAAAAAACAATTTTTTTGTCTTTGTTCCAAATTTTATTGAACTCTGTTATGTCCACACTTTTACAGAAAAAAAAGTATTTTAATATTATATCAAATCTGGTAACACTACTGAATTCTCTGAAGTGTTTACTATTCCCCTGCAATCAGTCATTTGGGATGAAATTTCCAAGAACAAGATACGTTGCTTTTTATGTCTATAATATCTTGAATACATTAAATAAATGTCCACTGTGTTGCATTAAAATTTTTATTTCATAAAAAAATTTAAATGAATAAATTATTGAAAATCAATATTTAATTCATGAATTTTTTTCAGGAAAGTTTATTTTTATTATAGCTTGAAATTTACAGTCTCTAACCTTACTTTTAGGGTTATTTGTCCACTCTGTTACATGTCCACTCTGTTACACAGGAATGTAACAGAGTGGACCATTAATGTAACAGAATGGATATATTGACAGAAACAGATAATATTATCTACTATAAATACCTTAATTGATATATTTATTTTTCAAATTGATAAATACATTAAATGTATTACTGGAAATTCTTTTTTTTCTTTGATATCGCAAAAAGAAGCAATGCAGAGCGCCAAATCCATTAACGAGAGATTCTAATTTTTAAGAATATTTCCAACAGGCTTGTATTTTCAACAAAGCAATGTAAAATATCATTCAGTTGTATTATGTAAGATATACATCACTTTTGATGACCCTGAAAATTATTAGAGAACAGTGTAAGTTGACATTAAAGTCATGTATGTACGGAATCTGTGCTTAGATCATGGTCTAGCATCTATTTGGACCCTGTTTTAAAGATGATTCAGATACGACAATAAATGTTGTTCAATTTTTTCCTATACACATTTTAATCAATATCGGCAAAAGAAAAAAAAATACTTATTTAATAAGTATGCAGTTAATTTTAAGTGACGCACTTGGAATTTTTTCGAAGCAGGTCACCACAAAGGAGCTGCTGATGATGTAGAGGCATACTAAAGAGGAAGGCTGATTGTAATATTATGCAGTAATAATATAAAGGATACTACTAAATTTTTAATTCTTTTAAAGATACAACTAAGGTGAAACTATACTTAATTACAGATAAAAAGATTGAAATAATAAAGTAGATGGGGAGTGCCAGGTTCGATCCTAGGCTACGCTCATCAGCCTAACTATGCAGAGATTTCTGTGGTTTTTCTGACACTCACGTAAATGTGTGCTAGGACTCCTTAGAAAAATCATCATGTAAGGGCAATACATTTATTCCAGGACCCCAGCGAAGTCAATCAGCCTTAAATCCAACAACAACTGAAAGCTGAAAATATCTAATGCTTACTTATCGGCTTCATCAGAAACTGATGAACTATTGTCCATGGATGAAGAACTGAGAAAAATAAAAATAAATATTTCAAAAAGATATAAAAGGTGGTGTCCTTTTCTTGCAAAATTCAAAACAGATGGTACTCATTATAAACTAACATTCAAATATGCTGTAGTAACACAAGAAGGTATGAATGATGGAAAAGTAAGAGTTATTAGTTTGAAAAATTGCTAATAGTAGTGCAAATAGTATTCAAATCTGATGATTAAGATATTTCATACATAGAATTTGATCAGACTGTTGAAATGCTACCTGAGCCCACACTTAAATTGCAGGGTGTGCGACTATATTATGAATTTCCATGTAGTGTGGATGTTTGTGAGAAAGTATAAGAACATATATCAAGAATTGTGTAAAACACCATTAAATCGCTAAATAATGTTTGCAATTTTCTTGACTGCCTCCACCCCCCCCCTTCTTATTTTCAAGGGAAAAATGACCAGTATTATAAAATATTTCTACTCTGTTATAGAAGGTGTCCACTCTGTTACAAAAGTTTATTTTATCATTATTAAATGAAACAAACATAGTAATGCAAAATAAATGTATTTTATTTTAAATATGAATTATAGTCCTTTTATAAAACATAAAACAAGAGTTATGTAAACTAAATATATAATAGAAGAATAAACTTTTTTCTTCTGTTGTATCATAATTCGTAACTATTGGACTATAATATAAGAAAAGAAAAAAAAAAAAAAAAACATTTGTACTCCAGGAGTGCCGACAGAAGTGAAAACGTGAACAATTACGTGTGTATTTCTTGAATCGTAAGGAAATATTTTATTGTGCATAAAATGCTTTTAAATGAAGTGTTTTTTTATTCAATAATATAAACTACTACTACAAAAATTATATTACAATTTTATTTAATGCTCTAACTGCAATAGAGACAGTGTCCGGAGATGAGAGAAGTCGTGTAGAGCCGCACTAGATTGTAAAAACGTGAGAAAAATGACGGCTTTGGCCTTTCTCACGGTTTTGTGAGGTCTAACTGCAACGTCTCCGGCTGCAATCTTTAAGAGTTAGTGTCCGGAGATAAGAGAAGTCGTGTTGAGCCTCACCAGATTGTAAAAACGTGAGAAAAATGGAGGCTTTGGTCTTTATCACGGTTCTGTGAGGTCTAACTGCAACGTTTCCGGCTGCAATCTTTGAGAGACAGTATCCGGAGATTAGAAAAGTCGTGTAGAGCCGCACCAGATTTTAAAAACGTGAGATAAATGGCGGCTTTGGTCTTTCTCATGGTTCTGTGAAGTCTAAATGCAACGTTTCCAGCTGCAATCTTTAAGAGACAGTGTCCGGAGATGAGCGAAGTCGTGTTGAGCCGCACCAGATTGTAAAAACGTGAGAAAAATTGCGGCTGTGGCCTTTCTCACGGTTTTGTGAGGTCTAACTGCAGCGTTTCCGACTGCAATCTTTAAGAGATAGTGTCCGGAGATGAGAGAAGCCGTGTAGAGCCGCACCAGATTGCAAAAATGTGAGAAAAATTGCAGCTTTGGGCTTTCTCACGGTTTTGTGAGGTATAACTGCAATAGAGACAGTGTCCGGAGGTGAGAGAAGTCGTGTAGAGCCGCACCAGATTTTAAAACAATATGCAGTATATAATTATTAACACTTCACATTAGCAAGTTAATTGTATGATACATTATTTGTATCATACAAGGATGGAAAGCGTCAGCTGACGATGACGCGAATTCAGTGATTTTTGTTCACCCAAAAGTTTTCACTTCAAATGAAAAGCGTCAGCTGACGATGACGGGAATTCAATGATTTTTGTTCATCCAAAAGTGCTCAACGCGCCTAAAGAAGTTTTCACTTCAAAAATAATAATAATTATATTTATGATAATTTTTACAATGTGTATGACAAATTTTAATGTATTTGCATATATTTACAGGAATAAAGCTCAATCTAAATGATTAATTAACACAGATAAAAAAAAAAAAAAAAAAAAAAAAAACATTTATGTACCAGAGTGGACAAAATTCTCCATTTTTCGACAGAAAACGAATAAAATACTTAAAAAATGCTTAATTTATCAAATTAAATTTTATGCCATAATAATGTATGCATTCTTGGCTACCATTGGAATATAAAGTTCTTTTGGAAATATTATTTCTATTTTTTAAGTTTTAAAATGTGAAATTTACATTTTTTTTTTTTTTTTTTTTTTTTTCGGAATGACCCATATTATACATATTAAATATTTTCGAACTTAGAAAAAATAAATATAATTTTAAAACCTCTAATACAATATATTTTAGATTTAAAAAAGTATATATATATTGTTTAATTTGCGTAAACTGATTATGTGATACATACTATTGATAATTCTTATTAATAAACATTATCTCTCAAATGGAGACAAAATGTTTAAAAAACACATGCATTTTATTGTTGTACTTTCGAAACTTAAAGAAATATACATGTAAACATTTGATTTAATTAAAAAATATATTTCTAATAAAATATGTATACGTTTGATAGGAAAAAAAAAAAAAAAAAAAAAAAAAAAAATTTTGGAATGCTGTTAATGTGTACTTAAATATTCTATATGTATGATGATTGAGGTTAATATTGACGTCTGAAGAAGACAAAAAATACGAAAGTTATTCAACCAAAAAGTCACTTGCAAAAGGATTGAATAGTGAATTAGGAAAATTTGAACAAGTTGACATAGAGGCAACTTAATGGTATGATGGACAAGAATTGATATGAGCATTTAGCAAGATAATTACTTGTAAAATTAAATAAGTGAAAAACGTGTAGATATAAATTTCGAACTGGTTGCCATTGATGTGCTATTTGAAGAACAACTTGCACTTTATAGAATTCGTAATATCAGTAAATCTTTATAGTAGATAGACGTTGGAAAACTTTTTACAGTGATTTATTTTAACACAGTCAAGCAGGTAGTTCCTCTAAAAGGAATAGTCTTGTTTTCTAAAAAAATATACTGAGAAAAATTAAAAATTAATTAAGTATGTAGTTAAATTAAATGTTTTCTATATACATATTTTAAAGTGTCTTTTAATACAATAACTCTTATAAAATTTAAAATTTATAAATTTGAGTTAATAAGGGTGACAAGCGACGTAAACTGTAAGAAATCTACAAGTAGATAAATTGCCCTCCGTTTTAATGTCAAGTTCTAATACATTTCTACGCATGTTTTGGGAGAAAAAAATATATAACAAAGAGCTAGTCGAATAACTGCAGTGCAGTTCGAACCAAGCAACTCGCGTATACCAGTTTGCAAAACAGACCTCTATAGTGCATGTGTTACAGTCTATAATGGAATTTTCTTCTTTTAAATATATGTTTAATTTGTAAATTAGATAAATTGAAACATATTTAAACAAATAAATATAAAATTTGTTATTTAAGGATTTACTAAATATAAAACGTACATGTAAAACTGTGTTTACGTTTTTTATAACTCTTTAGCGTTTATTTTTTTAACCATACATGTAAATCTGTAGCATTGGGCTTCTAAATCGAGAAACTAATACTTTCCAACAAGATTGAAAAGTGTTAATGACATCAGTTTGTCAGTCTAACTGCCCGCTCTCTAACTTCCGCAAATATACATGGAACTTCTTGAAACTGATATATATTATTCAAATTCACTATCGTAAGTTCCCTTTGAAAAGGGTGAGAATACCTCTCCTGGTTTGGGTGCAAGTACATCCAGAAGTACTTCACACCATTGTGCTTTATGAGAGTGTAGGGAAGATGATCCCCTACAATATTATTTTAAATGTTTCCAGTGAATATTGATTTAAAATGTTTACAGTTAATATTGTTTTATTTTTTTATAAATGCTTTCTGTTAACTTTATTTTGTTTTCCCACAGTATCCTCTCAATAGAAAATGGTAAATCATAATTGAAGCCACTGTAAAACAGACCTATGGCTCTTAATCAAACAAACTAAATGGCCATTTTTCTCAGCCCCTCCCCCCAGAAAAAAAAAAATCCTCACCCCACAACGGATTCCAAGAAAAAGACAGGGGTCAGGGGTTACATGCAAATTTCTACGCTTTTTCAAGCCCTTAATCCCCCGCTACCCAATCAAAATAGGGCATAAATAAGCAACCTAATAAACATTCACCAATGAAAAAATAAATAAACGCCCCTGACAAAGAAAAAAAAAGAGAAACGGCAGATGAAGGGAAAAAGGATACAAGATTGTTATTCCGACAACTACTGATCTCAATGGACGACCGTCGCTGAGGGAGAAGGAAAAGGATGCAGAGGTGTGGAGATCTAGTTCACGTGTCCAGTAAAAAATAGCTACGAGCCCATCTCTCCTCCAATGACTCTGGTATCCAGCGCCAAGATGCCTCTTAAAGCTGTCTGCATTTCCAGGTGAGACTATCACGTTGTGTTATTTTAACTTGCCATCTCCCTCCCCCCCCCCTTTTTTTCCTCTTCCTTCTCCCTCAGCGACGGTCGTCCATTGAGATCAGTGGTTGTCGGAATAATAATCTTGCATCTTTTTTTCCCATCATCTGCCGTGTCTTTTTTTTTCTTTGGCTGGGGCGTTTATTTTTTTCCCCATTGTTTAATGTTTATTAGGCTGCTTATTTATACCTGTATTTTGATTGGTAGCGGCGGATTAGGGGCTTAAAAAATGTAGAAATTTGCATGTAACCCCTGACCCCTGTCTTTTTCTTAGAATCCGTTGTGGGGGGAGGATTTTTTTTTGGGGGGGGAGGGGGGAGAAAAGTGGCTACTTAGTTTCTTTGATTAAGAACCGTGGGTCTGTGGTACAGGGGGCTTCAAGGGGTTTCAATTATGATGGCACATTTTCCCTGCATTTCCAAGTTAGACTATCACATTGTGTTCTTTTAAGTGGCCAACCCCCCCCCCCTTTTTTTTTTCTTGTTTACAAAATTGAAACAAAAATGAGTTAATAAACAAAAAAAGAGCCTTAAGCATTTCAATATATATATATATATTTTTTTTTTTCTTTAGATGAGATTTTTTTCTTTTGTAGTATTGATCTGTATCCTAATACAGTGAATATATACAATTAAAGTAGGTGAGGTGTGTATTAACTTCATTAATTCTGGTTATTTTTATTCATTTATTTATTTATTTTTATTTTTATTTTATTTATTTATTTTTTTCTTTTTTTTGTCTATGAATATTATTAAAGAAAGTATAACTTATAATTCGATCTTAACTCACTGGCCACGGGTATCATCATTATGATATGATAATATTTCAAATAAGGGAAAGAAGTGATTTCACATAGATATTTGTAAATTTCAATCAGAGTGTTGATTGTTAATATTAAAATAAAATCATCATCATCATCATTATTATTATTATTAGAGAGATCTACATTAGTAACTGGAAGGAGTATTTATTCCGGGTTATTGTGACGCGTAATGTAACAAATCACGCCGATCATCTTTCTTATACGGTTTACTCAATTACCGCAAACACACTGGAGTAATTGCTATACAGAGGTATTAATATAAACCATGATTTAATACATTTACTTTACTTAAATCTTAATGTTATGTTAAAATACGTTATTCTGGTTCATCATCCAATGTTTTCTATAGAAAATGGAGTAAATGCTACCAATGGTTTGTGTACAAGTATATCCGAAAGTATTCTGAAGCATTGCGTTTTATGAGAGGTGTATGTCACTAAATCAAATTTTAATAACTTTACTTTACACAAATGTTAATGAAATCGAAAAAAGTTATCCATAAGCACAAAAGAATGTATTCTATAGAATATAGTATGATTAGCAATCTTATTGTTAATCCTATTGATTATTAAAAGCATTTTACCATAATTTTGTGGGTTTGAATCCTCCATTATTGTGTGTTGAACCAACTTTATTATTACAATACAGTGATTAAGCAAGATGTTTTAATAAATAATAAGCTAAATATTTTAATATTTTTTTATAAGCATTTAAATAAATGTTTTCATGCAACTCTCATTGAAACTCATTGAAAAGTATAGTTTCAAATTTGCAACGAACTAAGTTTTTCTATAAACGTCGTCTAATTTATTGACCGAAGGTGAATTTAAAGTACGATAGATTAATCTTGGTTGAATAATAATAATAATAATATAATAATAATAATAATTACCTATATTATCCTAACTAATTTCTACGTGTAATATGTAATGAAAACATGTTGTACTAGATTCCTATCTTTATAATATATTGCAGCACACATTTCTGAGGAGAGAGGGACTATCTAGATATTTTCCGTATCTTTGATAGTATACATGCAATTTTGTTTTCACGTGTACTATTTTATCAAATTCTATGACAGGCACAATCTCTCTCTACATATATATATATATATATATATATATATATATGTAGCGAGAGAGAAAGAGAGAGAGAGAATTTACAACTTTGTCTTTTAGTAACACTTACTATGTGAATATACAGTAAAGATACCTATACCTTTCAAGGTGTTCTAAGTTCAAGTTTTTTAATGGTAAATTGTGTATTAGAAAAAAATTAAAATATAGATTTTTTTAAAATTAATTTTGTTGCATGGAGGGCGGGGGGTTAACATTTGTATTAAAAGATAATAATAAGTTCAAAATTATTTATCGCGTTTGGTAGAAAAACTATATCATAAGTAATATAAGTTATATACATAGTTTCTAATTTAAATCCATACTCGTCACATGCTTTTGCTTACATAGGAAACTTCGAGTGCAATTTATGAGGAGATATGAAAAAATTTAAAGAAAACATATATAGGTATATATACAACTTTCCCATTCCACACCATAAATAATTGCCGAAACGTCAGTGGAGGCCCTCTGTTGAGACTCAAAACGGTTTTGGGCTGTGTCTGTGTGTCTGTCTGTCGCGCGATAGCGGCCGCAAAAATAGCGCTATTGACTTGAAATTTGGTACACATGTCCATGAACCCCACGAAATCAGCTGTATAGTTTTTGGTATGTATTCCATTTATAGTGCGTATACAGGGACACGCCAAAGTTTTTCTTACCATTACGGCCTATGGGAGGAATTTGTATGTATCGCGATAGCGGCCACAAAAATCACGCTATTGACTTGCAATTTGGTACACGTGTTCATGTGTCCCACGAAATCAGCTGTATAGTTTTGGGTGTGTATTCCATTTGTAATTCGTTTACAGGGACACACCAAAGTTTTTCTTATCATTACGGCCTATGGGAGAAATGTGTATGTACCGCGATAGCGGCCACAAAATTCACGCTATTGACTTGCAATTTGGTAAACATGTTCATGAGCCCAACGGAATCAGCTGTATAGTTTTGGGTGTGTATTTCATTTGTAGTTCGTGTACAGGGAGACGCCAAATATTTTCTATCATTACGGCCTATGGGAAGAATCTGTATGTACCGCGATGGCCACCGCAGAAATCAAGCTATTGACTTCCAATTTTTACTGAAACTTCAGTGGAGGCCCTCTGTTGAGACTCAAAAGGATTTTGGGCTCCGTCTGTCCGTCTCTCTGTCTGTCTGTCTGTCGTGCGATAGCGACCACAAAAATCACGCTATTGACGTGAAATTTTGTTCGTGAAATTTCGTTCGTGTACAGGGACACGCCAGAGATTTTCTTATCTTTAAGGCCTATGGGAAGAATTTGTATGTACCGCAATAGCGGCCACAAAAATCCTTCGATTGACCTGCAAATTGGCGCACACGTTCCAGCTTTGCATATAAGTAGCTGTATAATTTTTATTGCTATATTTTTTATAAACTGTATACACGGACACGCCAAAATTCTTAACATTACTGCGTATGGGGTGAATTTCGTTTAAACGCGTTTTAATATCATTACTTTGCAATGAAGAAATTGAAACTAGCGTAAGATGCTTAAACTTTTGTTGTTTAAAAAAAATATGTGGTCTTAAGCTTTCTATTTAATGTACAGGGCCTTACAAAAGTGTTCTGACAATGCCACATAGTAATCCAAACGATGTTAATTTTGGAACAATTATTAATTTTAAACGCAAAATAAGCTGAATAGTTTTACTGGTGTATATAATGTTTATGGTTCGTTTACAAAGATACACGAAAGAATTTCGTAACATTAGAGCCTATGGGCAAATTTTTAATTTAAGCGCGCACTTTAATGCGTTTATACTGAATTGGACTTAATAAAGTTAACATACATTATAAAGATGCTTAAAGTGATGTTTACTCTGAAAAAATGCTGTGTATAGACTAAATAATTTATGGGATCATACAAAATAATTCCGAGTATGTACTGTAATCATCTAAATGATGTCAAATTAATTTGAAAAATTAATGAGTTATAATAAATTAGATTTAATCTTATTATTGGCGTTTATAATGGCTGTGGCTACTTTTCAGGGATACATAAAAGAATTTCGTATTATTATGGTCTATAATCGGTATTTCTTAAAAGTTTTATTTAACATGGTTACACCCCATCAAATATAATGAAATTTTACTAGAATTTTAAAAGCATGTTTTCCTGTTGAAAATTGTGGGCATAGAATAGAAAATTAGTTTAAAGGTTACGCAAAATATTTTCGATATGGTACGTTTTTTTTTTTTTTTTTTTTTTTTTTTTTTGGTATGAAATTTGGTAGTTAATACATATTGTTGCGTACTTGGGGGTTCGTAAGTTGTCCGAGAATGAAAGACGAAACTTGCGAAATTCAGTGATTTATTCACAGAAAATTCCAGAAAAACACAGGTCTATAAACCAAGTATCAGCTTCAATTCAACCATTAAACACAGCTTAAACAACAGCCGCTAACAGCAAAAACAGTACAAACTGTTTAGAAATAACACATAAAGCAAGTCTCATCCAAAGAGGCTGAAAGCAAAGAAAGCATTTGACGAAACTGACACAGATGTGAGACTGACCGCCTTGGCGAAAAAAATGCTCCTTTCATACTTTCCTATCGAACACAGACTGTTCTGAAAAAACTCTCGTATCTCATCAGCCAATGAGTTTAGAGCTTCCATATTTGGTATATTCCTAATAAGGATTTTCTCGCCAAGGTCACCAAAAGAAATCGCCAAGGAGGGAGAAACTGTCGCCAAATTTGGCGCCAAATCCATTTCTTCCCTTACTGGAGCTTTTTAATGCTTTTATAAGGGAAAATTAGGCTATTTTAACGCTAAAACGACTAGAAATGCACAAAATTAGCATTTTATTGACTTACTAAGCCTCTTTGAAAGAATTTATACAAAAATAAATGCAATTATTTACAATTCCGTAACACTTTATACGATACACAAATAGGTATACAAAGAGAGGGATGGAATGTATCTGTATCCCCCTCAGGAATGTATCTGTTTATTGTAATAAGTTGATCGAATCAATATAACTATTATATAATAAGGAATAAATAAAAATGACCTATTGAATAATGTCTGATGCAAATAGGACGTTGAGGCTCCTGATCTGCAGATCCACTAGTTGCCGAAACGTCAGTGGAGGCCCTCTGTTGAGACTCAAAACGGTTTTGGGCTGTGTCTGTGTGTCTGTCGCGTGATAGCGGCCGCAAAAATAGCGCTATTGACTTGATATTTGGTACACATGTTCATGAGCCCCACGAAATCAGCTGTATAGTTTTTGGTATGTATTCCATTTGTAGTTCGTATACAGGGACACGCCAAAATTTTCTTATCATTACGGCCTATGGGAGAAATTTGTATGTACCGCGATAGCGGCCACAAAAATCACGCTATTGACTTGCAATTTGGTACACATGTTCATGAGCCTAACGGAATCAGCTGTATAATTTTAGGTGTGTATTCCATTTGAAGTTCGTGTACAGGGACACGCCAAAGATTTTCTATCATTACGGCCTATATGAAGAATCTGTATGTACTGCGATAGCCACCGCAAAAATCAAGCTATTGACTTCCAATTTTTGCCGAAACGTCAATGGAGGCCCTCTGTTGAGACACAAAAGGATTTTGGGTTCCGTCTGTCCGTCCGTCTGTCTGTCTGTCGTGCGATAGCGGCGGCAAAAATCACGCTCTTGACTTGAAATTTTGTACACATGTTCATGATCCCCACGAAATTAGCTGTATAGGTTTGGGTGTGCATTCCATTTGTAGTTCGTGTACAGGGACACGCCAAACATTTTTTTTATCTTTACGGCCTATGGGAAGAATTTGTATGTACCGTAATAGCGGCCGCAAACATCCTTCGATTGACTTGCAAATTGGCGCGCAAGTTCCAGCTTTGCATATAAGCAGCTGTATAATTTTTATTGCTATATTTTTTTATAAACTGTGTACAGGGACACGCCAAAATTCTTAACATTACGGCGTATAGGGTGAATTTCGTTTAAACGCATTTTAATATCATTACTTTGCAATGAAGAAAATGAAACTAGCGTACGTGAATAAGATGCTTGAACTTATGTTGTTTGAAGAAAATATGTGCTCCTAAGCTTTCTAATTAATGTACAGGATCTTATAAAAGTGTTCTGACAATGTCACGTAGTCATCCAAACGGTGTTAAATGTGGAACAATTATTAATTTTCAACGCAAAATAAGCTGAATAGTTTTTACTGGTGTATACAATGTTTATGGTTCGTTTACAAAGACACACGAAAGAATTTCGTAACATTACAGCCTATGGACAAAATTTTAATTTAAGCGCGCACTT
Source organism: Salticus scenicus (assembly GCA_963930645.1). Lineage (NCBI taxonomy): Eukaryota > Metazoa > Arthropoda > Arachnida > Araneae > Salticidae > Salticus > Salticus scenicus. The sequence goes on along the minus strand of OZ005652.1, from coordinate 117,646,615 downwards.
TAATGCGTTTATGCTGAGTTGAACTGGATAAAGTTAACATACATTATAAAGATGCTTAAAGTGATGTTTACTCTTAAAAAAGGTTATGTATAGACTAAATAATTTATGGGACCACACAAAATAATTCCGAGTATGTACTATAATCATCCAAATGATGTCAAATTAGTTTGAAAAATTAATGAGTTATAATTAATTAGGTTTATTCTTATTATTGGCGTTTATAATGACTGTAGCCACTTTTCCGGGATATATAAAGGAATTTCGTACTATTACGGTCTATAGTCGGTATTTCTTAAAAGTGTATTTTAACATGGTTACATCCCCATCAAATATAATGAAATTTTATTAGAATTTTAAAAGCATGTTTTCCTGTTGAAAATTGTGGGCATAAAATTGATAATTAGTTTAAAGGTTACGCAAAATATTTCCGATATGCTATGGAATTTTTTTTGTATGAAATTTGATAGTTATGTAATTTGGTATTTACGAATTTCAGGGAAATAATACAAGACCGTCGTTTATTAAAAATGCATATTGTTTCGTACTTGAAAGGCGGAACTTGCAAAAATTCAGTGATATATTCACAGAAAGTTCCAGACAAATACAGGTCTATAAACCAAGTATCAGCTTCAATTCAACCAGTAAATATAGCTTAAACAACAGCCGTTAACAGTAAACCAACATTACAAACTGTTTTTCAATAACATTTAAAGCAAGTCTCATTCAGAGAGGCTCAAAGCAATGCGAGCATTTGACGAAACTGACACAGATCCGAGATTGGCCGCCTTGGCTAAAAAAATGCTGCTTTAACACTATTCCATCGAACACAGACTGTTCTGGAAAATTCTCGTATCTCATCAGTCAATGAGATTAGAGTTTCCATATTTGGTATATCCCTAATAAAGATTTTTCTCGCCAAGGTCGCCAAAAAAAAATCGTCAAGGAGAGAAACAGTCGCCAAATTTGGTGCCAAATCCATTTCTTCCCTCATTGGAGCTTTTTAATGCGTTTTTAAAGGAAAATTAGGCTATTTTAACGCTAAAACGACTAGAAATGCACAAAATTAGCATTTTATAGACTTTCTAAGCCTCTTTGAAATAATTTATACAAAAATAAATGCAATTCCGTAACACCTTATATGATATACAAAGAGATATATAGCAGGGGGTTGAGGGTGGCGGCAGCCACCCTCAGGAATGTATCTGATTATGGTAATAAGTCGATCGAATCAATATATACTATTATATAATAAGGAATAAATAAAAATGACCTATTGAATAATGTCTGATGTAAATAGGACGTTCAGGCTCCTGATATGCAGATCCACTAGTTTAACATGTATACATATATATACAGAAAACCGTTTCAAACATTGAATAGATGAAACCAAGAAACATTGAATACGATGAAACCAGAAAAAATACAATACAATTACAATACAATATGTGTGTGTGTGTGTGTGTGTGTGTGTGTGTGTGTGTGTGTGTGCATAGGGGAGAATAGGGATGGAGGGGATATTGGGAGGGAGAGGACACCTAAAATTATTATTAAAATAGACATTTTTTTTTCTGATTTTTCCAACAGGTGATGTAACTATATTCCCTTATTTGTTGCTATGCATCATTGCAGTTGGATAATTCTGTGAGTTTATGTAACACAAAACCTATTTTATAACACCAAAAGTAAATAATTACTTAATTTTCAAAGCAAGTTTTATATTTCACCCACTGATGTTATCATAATTACATTTCATACTTTATGTACCTAATAATATAACTTTTATGAATTAGTTGCCGAAACCTCAGTGGAGGCCCTCTGTTGAGACTCAAAACGGTTTTGGACTGTGTCTGTGTGTCGTCTGTCTGTCGCGCGATAGCAGCCGCAAAAATTTCGCTTTTGACTTGAAATTTGGTACATATATTCATGAGCCCCACGAAATCAGCTGTATAGTTTTTGGTATGCATTCTATATGTAGTTCATATACAGGGACACGCCAAAGTGTTTCTTATCATTACGGCCTATGGGAGGAATTTGTATGTATCGCGATAGCAACCGCAAAAATAGCGCTATTGACTTGAAATTTGGTACACATGTTCATGAGCCCCATGAAGTTAGCTGTATAGTTTGTGGTATGTATTCCATTTGTAGTGCGTACACAGGGGCACGCCAAAGTTTTTCTATCATTACGGCCCATGGGAAGAATCTGTATGTACCGCGATAGCCACCGCAAAAATCAAGCTATTGACTTCCAATTTTTGCCGAAACGTCAGTGGAGGCCCTCTGTTGAGACTCAAAAGGATTTTGTGTTCCGTCTGTCTGTCTGTCTGTCTGTCGTGCGATAGCGGCCCAAATATCACGCTATTGACTTGAAATTTGGTATACATGTTCATGATCCCCACGAAATAAGCTGTATAGTTTTGGGTGTGCATCCCATTTGTAGTTCGAGTACAGGGACACGCCAGAGTTTTTTTTATCATCACGGCCTACGGGAAGAATTAGTATGTACCGCAATAGAGGCCGCAAAAGTCCTTCGATTGACTTGCAAATTGGCGCACATGTTCCAGCTTTGCAATAAGCAGCTATCTAGTTTTTATTGCTATATTGTTTGTAAACTGTGTATAGGGACATGCCAAAATTCTTAACATTACGGCGTATGGAGTGAATTTCTTTTAAATGAATTTTAATATCATTACTTTGCAATGAAGAAAATGAAACTAGCGTACGTGAGTAAGATTCTTAAACTCATGTTGCGTGAAGAAAATATGTGCTCTTAAGCTTTCTAATTAATGTACAGGACCTTACAAAAGTGTTCTGACAATGTCACGTAGTCATCGAAACGATGTTAAATTTGGAACAATTATTAATTTTAAACGCAAAATAAGCTGAATAGTTTTTACTGGTGTGTACAATGTTTATGGTTTCTTTACAGAGACACAAGAAAGAATTTCGTAACATTAGAGCCTATGGACAAACTTTTATTTAAGCGCGCACTTTAATGCGTTAATGCTGAATTGAACTTAATAAAATTAACATACATTATAAAGATGCTTCAAAATGTGTTTACGCTTAAAAATGGTTATGTATAGACTAAATAATTTATGGGACCACACAAAATAATTTCGAGTATGTACTGCAATCATCCAAATGATGTCAAATTAGTTTGAAAAATTAATGAGTTATAATTAATTAGGTTTATTCTTATTATTGACGTTTATAATGACTGTGGCTACTTTTACGGTATACATAAAATAATTTCGTACTATTACGGTCTATAGTCAATATTTCTTAAAAGTTTATTTTAACATGGTTACACCCCATCAAATATAATGAAATTGTATTAGAATTTTAAAAGCATGTTTTCCTGTTGATAATTGTGGGCATAGAACTGGAAATTAGTTTAAAGGTTACGCAAAATATTTCCGATATGCTATGTAATTTTTTTTTGTATGAATTTTGGTAGTTATGAAATTTGGTATTTATGAATTTCAGGGAAATAATACAAGACAGTCGTTTATTAAAAAAACATATTGTTGCGTACTTGGGGGTCCGTAAGATGTCCGAGAATGAAAGGCGAATCTTCAAAGATGTATTCACAGAAAGTTCCAGAAAAATACAGGTCTATAAACCAAGTATCAGCTTTAATTCAACCAGTAAACATAGCTTAAACAACAGCCGTTAACAGCAAAACAACATTACAAACTGTTTAGAAATAACACATAAAGAAAGTCTCATAGCAAAGCAAGCATTTGACGAAACTGACAGAGATCTGACACTGACCGCCTTGGCGAAAAAATGCTCCTTTAATACATTCTGTCGAACACAGACTGTACTGGATTATTCTCGTATCTCATAATGAGATTAGAGCTTCCATATTTGGTATATCCCTAATAAGGATTTTCTCGCCAAGGTCGCCCAAAAAATCCCCAAGGAGGGAAACAGTCGCCAAATTTGGCGCCAAATGCATTTCTTCCCTTATTGGAGCTTTTTTTAAGGGAAAATTAGGCTATTTTAATGCTAAAACGACTAGAAATGCAGAAAATTAACATTTTATTAACTTTACTAAACCTCTTTGAAAAATTTTACACAAAAATAAATACAATTATTTACAATTCCGTAACACTTTTAAGATATACAAATAGAGATACAGCGGGGGGTTGAGGGGGAGGGCAGTTCCCTCAGGATTGTATCTGATTATGGTAACAAGTTGATCGAATCAATATATACGATTATATAATAAGGAATAAATAAAAATGACCTATTGAATAATATCTGATGTAAATAGGACGTTGAGGCTCCTGATCTGCAGATCCACTAGTAGTTTAATTAATCCAAAAATAGGAAGTGTCTAATAATAAGTTTTTTTTTTTTTTTTTTTTTTTTTTTTTTTTATTATGAAAATGGAGGGATGGGGCATGATAGAAAATGATGAAGCATGACGATTCTGATACTCATTAAACAGAGAATATCAAGAGGCAAATGAATGAATAAATGGAAGAGGAAATGTATGAAAAAAATTCAAAATCATGGAAAATAATTGGTGTGGCACTGACACGAATTTTGCATAACTTTTTAATTTTTACAAATACTTTATATATCATCGGTAACAAAAGTGTCCGAACACTAGCAAACATTCCTATGTAAAAAAAATACACTTCATACGGTTTTGTTAAATAAATCCTTATCGAATCTTGTTCTTACACTGACGGCACGATTCGACACGATTCGACAAGGATTTATTTAACAAAACCGTATGAAGTGTACTTTTTTTACATAGGAATATTTGCTAGTGTTCGGACACTTTTGTTACCGAATGTATGAGGAATTCATTTTCATTCCTGGGCAATTTTCTTAGATATGGTAAAATATAAAAAAGAAGTTACATTCACTAACTATAGTTCGAGTTTCTTAGTAATATTTATTTTTGAGATATGCTGATAACACACAAAGACGAGCCACTGAAAACCTTATAAATATTCAGGGAATCATAAAATATGTAAATATAACACAAACTTAATTTTGAATATTTGAACTAAAAAGCAATACTCTCTCTGCAAGAAGTAGAACAATAATAATAAATAAATAAAAATAGTAATAAAAATAATGAAACAATCTTGCATTGGAAAATTTTTATTTAAGAGGCACATTATATTATAATGTTAGATAAAATAGATGTTATTAGTAATTAATTATCCTTACATACATAAGTGACCGTTTTTGTCATTTTTCATAGTATGTCTCCATATTATGTAATTATTTTAATTTTAAAATCAATTCCCATCTCTCCCTTATATAAGGGATGAATGTGATATTTTTATAACTATGTTAATTGGCTTATAAAACCAATATTTTAATAATTAACGTCATTTTTTTAAAGATGTTAAAATGTTTCAATTTGTTTTCTCTGAATCTTACAGTGCTGTACCAGTAAAAGTAAATTTGTAAGAACATTTTTTTTTTTTTTTCAAAACTGTCCCATCCCTCCCTACTCTCCCCTATATAGTAGATAAATAGATAGATAGAAGAAATTCATTAAACTATAAATTTTAACATACTTTTTGAAAGCGTGAGTGTTTTAAGACACCGAAAATTTGAAATAGTTTTTAATTAAATGATATATATATACCACACGATCAAAAGAATTCAGAAAGAACAAAAAAAGTCCTATACTTTTAGCTATACCCTAGGTTGTGTGTTGGTATGTAACTAACGTTTCTACCGCCTAAATTCTTTATTCGATTCTGCTAAAAACTTAGTTGTATCTTTTATGTCACCGTTCTAAGAGTTATATGAATGTTCATAGGTCTAGAACGTATAATTATTTAATAAGGGTGTACGTAACACTTATTATTTATTACAAAATTGAAATTTTCGGTTTTTCATTCTTAGTTAAATAAGGATGGCAAAAAAAATTCGGATATATGATGCTCCTACGTATAAACATACAAATTTGACGAGAGGTACCGAAATAACCTAATGTGATTTTTCTTTTTTTGATTATTTACTGAGTAATACTCTGAATTATTTACTCATACAATTATTTATTTATTTATGTTTTTCATTAGATACTGAACGTTCAAAATGTCCAGAAGAGTCATTTTTCGCTTTCTATAATTTATATTATTTATTAATAGTATAATTTCCATTTTATGAAGTGTTATATAAATTATTTGAAGCAGAACTTTCTTATTTTTTAAACACACACACACACACACACACATATATATATATATATATATATATATATATATATATATATGAATATATAATTAAATGAATGAAATGGAACTGAGGTCTTCATCAGGGAGACCCCACAGTGTAGGAATGAAAGAAAGGCTTCTAAATCACCGTCGTCTTGTAATTCTCCATTTGTTTATTTCTAATCTTTAAACTCATATAAATATATAAATTTATTTCAATAGTTTTATATATATATATATATATATATATTACATTCTTAAATATTTAACTAAAAATGCTTATATATATATATATATATATATATATATATATATATATATATAAGCTTTTTTAGATAAATTTTTAAAAATATAAGAATGCTATAATATGAATTTTTTTTCCAAAACTTACGGCATTTTACAATATATATATATATATATAAGTGCATCTTTCTACATCCGTCCTTTCTCAACAGACCTATCTAATGAAAATGTATCTGAATAAAATGAGATATCCTTATATGATATAATGCAATTCGGAGATCTTCTAGTAAAATTTTAGTTTAACTCCTCGCCGACTCAAATATTTCCGGGTTTGAATAGAAAAAAATATCAAAAGTTTTAATGCGCATTTTCACACAAACACACACACGTATATATATATATATATATTAAACATAATAACAGCATAACAGCATTCGCATATATTATTTCCAAAAAAAAAAAAAAAAGTTAAAATTTTCTTTCAAGTTTGCTTTCTGTACTTTGTCCGCCGAAGCTGAACACGGAATAAGCCGTCAAGGGGTTTAATTAAGGAACTTATTTCCTGATTTAAATCTTCATTTCAATAGATCTTATTAATTTTGAATAACTTACTTTAGTAAATTTCCTGATTCATCGGTTCATTTTAAAATAAATTTTAATATGTATACATGATACATTTCTACATGTTAATGAAATAATATATATATACATTAGATTATGCAATTTATTATTTTTAATTTATTTGGAAGTGAAATATTCTCAAGACTCTACGTAGACCTTGTTTTATTATTTTACTTAAAGTAGAAGAAATTTTATAAAATAATTTTTATCAAAACGCTACAAAAATTTTTTTGCGTTATGTTTTGGAATATAAATTGTATTCTAAAAAGTATAAATTTGATGTATTTATGAATGATTCGAATGCATTTATTCATTCAAGTTTATTATGAATTTTATATTAAACTATAAAAAAATCATTAAAATATCCATTGCTAAAAAAAATTGTGAGCCTATAGATAAAAACAAAAACAAAAAATAAAACTCATAAAAGAAATACAATAAATTTATTTCTGTCCTCAAATGTGGAGCTGTGGAAAGTGATAGCTACAACTGCCAAAATTTGTTGTTGAATAGCATCAAGAGTATGAAAAGTGAAAGTGTCTTACATGTCAGGTTGAAGGAGAACTATCGTACTGAAAATGTAAAAGACATATGACAACTTGAATAATAAAAGAATTTTTGACTTTTACATTTAATACTTGTTGGTTATTTAACAGTAAACTACTGATTTAAAGTGAAGAATGTTATTTTATTTTTCTTATGCGTGAAATATAATAGAAAAATATTAATGATTTTTTTTTAGAAAAATAAAAACTTTCTCAAAGTTTTCCATATAATTAATAATGTAACTTTTAATAAAAAGAAGTAAATTATATTATTTATTGTTTCAACGTGCACTCCATTTTTTAAATTAATTTATGTTGTTCATATGGTAGAGAAATACCAACAGATTAGAATAGATTACCAATGTAATATATAGGATACAAAATAGAGTACACCAATAGTAATTAATATTTTAACGTGTACTCCTTTTTTAATTGCTTTCACTTACTCATATGTTAGAGAAGTATCGATAGATTAGTAGAGTAAAAAAAAATATTAACAAAAGTAGTTATCGAAATTGGTAGCAAAAGTATTGACTTAGAATCAAATATTCGAAATTGAGTTTTTGTTATATTCACACGTTTCAAGGTTCCCTGAATCCAAGAAAACATGTTTTTAGCGGTTGATCTGTGTGTCTGTGTCCGTGTCTTTGAGTCTATCTGTGATGAGCATATCTCAAGAAGACATAGAAGCATAAAGTTAAAACTCGGTGTTTTAAATACGTTTCATATAGGGATGCTACACGAAATTTTTCGTTGAAATCAAGCAAATGATCCGTGTACAGGGACACCCAAGATAATTCAAATACATAGCATCTATGGCGGAATTTTATAGGCTGAATTAAACAAAACAGAATGAACTTTTCTTTATATGCATAAAAGCAAGTTTTGTGCCGATTTTGGTATGTAAATCATTCATCATTCGTTTATAGCGCCACCAAAAGTATTTCGATAAATTGGGGATATGCATTGAAATTGCTGGAATCGTAATTCATATTGTGTTAGATTATTTTTTTTTTCAAATAAGTCTAAATTTAAGTACACAGTATTGTTTATAGACAATGCACAGGCCTAGACAAAATTGAGCTAAACACTCTATTCAATTGAATTTAATCGATGGAAGTGATTTGCGATATTTTACTATGTCACCGAACACTATTGAAGACATTTTCATACCCATACTGTAAACAAATCATTTTTCCTCAAGTTCTAATATCCATCCTCATTTTTCATCAAGTTTTCAATCAAGCTCCATTTTCAAATCTGTTTTTTATAAAATATCACGTTTTGAAGTGCCCTGATTACGAAACTCCAATTTTTAGCGGTTGATTTTCATGTATACCTATTAAAAGCATAATTTAAGAACAATAATGTGCAAGCAAGTAAAATTTATTGTTTTGAAGTTCTTCTTGGGTTCCCACTTAAAACATTTGATCAAAATTGGGAAGTTTTAAAGAAAATTAATAACAGCACTAGTTTTAATTTTTTTAACAAATGGAGGCACTATTTAAGGTGGGTTAAGGTGGAAGGTAGCCCTCCTCAAATCAAAGGAAGCTAATCCTAAATGTCTTTTAGATTATTTTTAAATTATATTAAATTTTATTATCTTAATTTATTGGTCTAACAATTTAATATGCAACCTATCTTTAGATTATTGAATTGCAGGGTAAGAGAAAGTTAAGTGAGTGACACACCAGGTTACTTTTTTTTTTTTTTTTTTTTTTTTTATAAAAACTGGATTTCAAAAATGACAATTTATATAAGCTGATCAGATATTTTATAAATAATAATAATAATAATAATAATAATAATAATAATAATAATAATAATAATAATAATAATAATAATAATAATAATAATAATAAACATTTTGTAAGCTTCTTGGGATACTTTGTTTTGACATCGATTTAGCTATTTGTTAAAGTGTTTAAATTTAAATAATAATTCATGTAATTGTTTAATACCTTTGAAAGAAATCATTTTAAATAAAATTTCTTTATCCAATATAAAGCCTGGGCACGAGGCTACCATTAATAAGGCAACAATGCTCAAACGCCTACTACGAAATTCAAACTGACGTCTGTATTTTTGACGTCTCTAATATATATATATATATATATATATATAGATAGATATATAGATATAGATATAGATATAGATATATATCGATCAGAGAAGAACCAAATGCTTAACAGTCTATTGAAACATAAAATGAACGATACAAAATGTAAAGAAATAATCATACAAAATATTATTTTAAGTAATATGTTTCACTGCAAAGTTAATAAACATAAAATGGTTTGTAGCTTGTTAATGTATTTATAATCTTGATAATGTTCATCATATAATGCAACCTCTGAACAACACTCTTTTTCAGATTTGAAACTTCCTAAGGGTTTTTTCATATGCCGCATATTTAGTTTGTTGATCCAATTACTTTACTGAAGATGCAAAATCCCTTTTTTGGGAGAAACCCTTTATGGGTTTGTAACTCTAACAAAATTTTGTCTATTTAAAGAGATTTATGAGAATTTTTATTATTTATTTATTTATTTATTTATTTATTTATTTATTTATTGGTGGGGGGGGGAGGAAATACAATTGTGCATTTCATGTTTTAGAATAATGTTTCACGTGTGTTTTATAGACTTTGAAATTTATAATTTTTGAAAAAAAAAAAATAAAAAAAATAACAAAAAACAAACAAACAAACAAATAAACAAAAACATTTGTCTAAATAATTACAAGATACCCACAGAAAGTATGAATATATTACACATAGTAAATGAAATTATGTATTTAAGTTACAAGTCATTTGTAGGTTTTTATGACACAGGGTAATGCAAAGTACTTAAGTTTATATGCAAACTATGGTTGGTCCCATAATAATGGTCATAACTGAACAGAAAAAGAAAAATGCGAGTTTATAAATGTTCTTTACATATTTGTAATTCAAGGCCATTTCATCCAGTATATTTTTCGAAATCTGAAAAAAAAAAAAATTCAAAATAAAGACTGTTTTCATTTTTCTGATAAACACCTATGTGTCAGTCTTATAGACTCAGAAATATAATTCGGACTAAATAAACCCAGAAAAAAATGTTTATTCCTAAGATTATAAATGAATGATTAAAAGCCAAATCGTCATGTTAATTTAATTGTGCAGGCTCATATAGCATACATATTCATAAAAATATTTGTCATTTTAAATGAATATATGAAATATTTACATGCAAGATTCACTAAGGAAATTTTCTATACAAGTGTACTGAGTTTATGATGTATAACGTTTTACCTACTTTTAAAAAGTTTAATACTGACCAGTTATTTTTTTTTTTTAGAAGATTATATTTAAATAAGATTCTAAAAGATTTACAATACAGATGTAGTGTCGCATCGATTAATCGTATCGGACTTCAAGTTTCAGTTTAAGTTTGTCAGAACTGTATGGCAACGTTAGAACTTTTCGAACAATGACAACAAAGTCACTATTTTGTTTGTGATCCAGAAAATGTACAAAATATTGTATTTTATCGTCGTTAATTGATTGTAAATAGTAAATTATCAATTCTTAAGGAGTCAGAGAAGCGTTATTTTCATTTATAATAACAACACATCGCTTCATCTGGTGACCCGTGTTGAATATGTCAGACGACGAGAAGAACAAAGAAAACGAAACTGCAACAAAGGCTGCGGTCGCTAGAGTTATCGCCAAAGTTCCTACTTTCTGGAAACCGGATCCGAAGATATGGTTCCTCCAATTGGAAGCTCAGTTTCGAAATGCGAACATAACTGCTGATCAAACGAAGTATGATTATGTTATTAGTTCCATTGAACCGGATATTTTGTCGCAAGTATCCGATATACTGCTTACCCCACCTCAACAGGATAAATACCAGGCTATAAAGGACAGGCTAATTTCTTTATATGCTGACTCGGAGACTCAGAAAACTCAGAAGTTACTGAGTGAACTTGAATTAGGAGATAAAAAGCCGTCACAGTTGCTTTGCGAAATGCGCAATTTGGCCGGTGACAAGGTGACTGACACTTTTCTGAAAACATTGTGGTTACAACGCTTACCAGTTAATATGCGTGGAATTATAACTGTCAGTGGCGATGATTTACCAAAATTGGCTACTATGGCCGACAAGATTTGGGAACTAAATCCCATTACTCCTCAGATAGCCGCAACTTCGTCCATAGCCGTGAGCAGTGGAATAATAGAGAGCCTACAAAAACAGGTTAGATAACAGTCGGCTGAATCAATCGCTAAAGCTTTGATTTCCACCTGGTTTTCTCGCTTCGGAATCCCGAATCGAATAACATCTGACCAAGGCAGGCAATTTGATAGCCAACTCTTTCAAGCCTTAGGAAAATATCTCGGTTTTCAGACGAATACCACAACTGCGTATCACCCACAAGCTAATGGCTTGATTGAACGCCAACACCGGACTTTAAAAGCTAGTCTAAAATGCCACCTGCTAGAAGCAAAATCATGGCTGGAAGCATTGCCTTTTGTTCTCTTAGGTATAAGATCTGCCATCAAGGAAGACTTAGGATGCTCATCCGCAGAACTTGTTTACCGAACCACCTTGGCCTTACCAGGGGAATTCTTCTCAACGTTACCTCCTATGAAACAATCGGAATTTTCCCAAAACCTCCAGAAAATAATACAAGATATGAAGCCACGACCTACAACAACCCATGGAAAAAGAACAGTCTTTGTTTCTAAACAACTGTGCAACTGTTCTCATGTATTTCTATACAACAACGTCAATAGTTCTTCACTACAGCCTGTCTATCTTGGACCATATCCCGTAAAGGCGAGAAAGGATAAATATTTCGATATCGAAATCCAGGGAAAAGTGAAACGAGTTTCTATCGACAGAGTGAAACCGTGTTTTCTGTTAAAAGAAACAGATATCCCTTTTCGAGAGCTACATCCCACGAAAAATGAGCATAATGAAACGCCTGTACTCAAGACTACGGAAGAAAGTCCAGCGACTCCACAGGAAAGCAGGACAACCAGAACCGGCAGACATGTGAAGTTTCCCAGTCACTTAAAAGACTATCTTGTGTAATCGTTTTCACTGGGAAGGGGGTGTGTAGTGTCGCATCGATTAATCGTATCGGACTTCAAGTTTCAGTTTAAGTTTGTCAGAACTGTATGGCAACGTTAGAACTTTTCGAACAATGACAACAAAGTCGCTATTTTGTTTGTGATCCAGAAAATGTACAAAATATTGTATTTTATCGTCATTAATTGATTGTAAATAGTAAATTATCAATTCTTAAGGAGTCAGAGAAGCGTTATTTTCATTTATAATAACAACACATCGCTTCACAGATAATTTATGAATATATTTATAAAATAACAACACAAATAACACATTTAAACAAATCAGATTATAATTTTTAGGCTGAAATATTATACTTACTATTACAAATATGTAACTTTTTTTTCAATTGAATGTAGTAAAAACTAACATGGAAGTTTCAGTAAGGAAATATTCTATGTCACTAACAAACTTTCTATATAAAGTAAGTGATGAAAATTCGGTCAACGCGGGTAATATGCCTAACCCGAAATAAATTAATTAGTTTCAGAGAAATCCAAAGGATGGCTCTTGAATCTATTTGCTCAAAGTGAGAAGAACATAGTTTAGTACTTCGATGCCTGAAATCCTTGATCACGTGCAAATTCAGGCTGTCATTGTTGACTTGCTATTAGTTGAGTTGGCATATTATAATTTTTTCTCTGGTAAGTTTCTTAACTTTCTTATTGAAACAAAGTATCTGCATTTACTGTTATACATAATATGTTGATTTAATGATCTTTTGATCTATATAGATTTATTTTAAAAGCTGAGTTTTCAGACAATTATGAACGCTTTTTTAAAACTCGGTATTGTTGGCAATATGACCAAAGGTCATATTATCTGCATCTATCAAATTTAAATCACAAGGACGCTGCCTTCTCACATTTCTTGGGGTCATATCCCCTCTTATTTACTTATTTTTGGGTGAGGCTGAAAAAAATAACATTCTTCTACCATGTTTACCTTCTAAAACATCCCATGAGATGCCGCCTTTGGATGAATCCTGGCCTAAGCCGTTTGAGCAATTTTGGTACCAAGAGCTTCTTTTGTTTTTGTAAGAAAATAACCATGAAAACATTACAAAAACATTATTTCGAAAAATATTTTCACCAGTTTAGTACAAAGCTATGACACATTCTAATGTCAAAGATGGTTGCTTAAGTATAAGTATCTATCGTGTTAATCCTGTCTTATGTATACTTTCAATGTAATCCCCGAAACATCTTTCGCTACAAGTTCTGTTTCTGAAAACGCACCCCCAAGAAATAACAGTGACAAAAGTAAAATACAAATTTCTACCCCAGGGACATCTTCTGAAAAACAGGTTTGTCATACTCCTAGTTCCTCAATTGCTCCTTTTTCTTCCACAGACTCCAACTGTCAAAGTCTCCAACTGTCTACAGACTTCAACTTCAGCCTTTCAAAATCGTGCCAGAAATGGTGCGTCTGTTCATGACTCATCATTTCATGAATTACTGTCATCACTATAAGTAAAATCGTAAACAACTCGCAAAACCTGTAGTGGACTATCGTGGTCAAATTTTGAAAAAAGAACTCTTTCTACAACATTTCAAAATAATACTGAAGACCTTCAAATATCTCAAAACAGTGATTCAAGAATAAAGAAAAAACTCAATCAAAGAATCGCGGAAATTTTTCTCGAGCAAAAAAAAAAAAAGTGGTAAAGAAAGTTGTTTTAGCTTTATTTGGAAGGAAAAAGATATGGATATGAGATTTTGTGTTGTGTGTGATAATTATGTGCACGAGGAATGTATGGGACTTACCAAGAAATATAATGGAGTTTTCACATGTCGTACCTGTAAAGTTAAAACAAATTGATATATATATATATAAATGTAAAAAAGTTTAAATTTGCTTAAAAAGTTGCTGAAAGTTGCTTAAAAATGTTTAAAATTGCTTTAACATTGTTTTCTAAATTCTTTACATACCTGCATTTTCAATACTTTTTGTAAAGTTTTAAAAATTAAATTTACTTCTGTAATAATTAATGTGTTTTCATGTTTTAAATATGAATCTCTTCATTAAATTTCATATTTATATGGGCATATTACATTCATCATCAAGATTTTTTTTTTTTTTTTTTTTTTGCAGATTTGAACATTGATTATTCAAATCTTAATTTTTCTCCAGTTCTGAAAGAAGTCTACACTTTTAGACAATTTTTACTTTCTTTTTATATCGATTACCACTATCGCTGAAAATTCTATCCTTAAGGTGGCTGTATTACCTGCTCTTAATTTAAATTCTATGTTGTTAGATATATTTACAGAGATTAATACTTAAGAGTAACAAATCATTGGAAGATTGTGCAATAATGAGAGATTCTATAAGATTTATAAAACAAGATATTTTATAAACACGTTCGTAGAATAATATAACGCAAATAACACATTCAAAGAAAAAAACAAAATTCAACTTAAGAACTGCTCATTAATCGTGAAACTCATGCAATTCTCCATAATATTATAAATATGGAAAACGTAGGTCTAAATAAATTTCTGTTATATTCCTTGATACTTTTTTGTATTTTTTGGTATGAGACTATTCCAAAATAGATGTGGTGCTCTTCTTTAGTTTAGTCAGTTAGTTAGTCTGTCTGTTTATTTGCGAACTTTTTAGGCTATTAGTCCAAATATATGTTTTGTCAAGAACAATGGATTATTAAGAGGTCTGACTTTATAAAAGTGAAATTTGCGGTTCCAGCCATAAAAAATTACAATAAAATAAATGTAGTGAAGCAAGGGCAGGTACAGACGGTAACAAGTGTCCGAACACTAGCAAAAATTCCTATATAAAAAAAGTACGCTTAATACAGTTTTGCCAAATAAATCCTTTTTGAATCCTGTTCTTAGACTAAGAACAGGATTCGACAAGGATTTATTTAACAAAACAATATTAAGTGTACTTTTTTTACATAGGAATTTTCGTTAGTGTTCGGACACTTTTGTTACCGACTGTAACCTATGAGGTTGAGCGTGCATTTTCGTAATGGATTTACTACCAACCTTGATTTAATATTCTCATATTTCCCATGCAGTTATTACCAGTGATATAAATTTAGATTAAAGAATGAGGATTGACAGACGATCAGTGCCCAGCTGCTGTGTTAAAATATCGCTCTATGTTGAACCAAAAAATGGTACACTGAAGCTGCATCTATGAGATGTTTAAACCTTTGACCATTATTTGGTTCTTCGTTAACCCAAGGCTTGTTACTGATATAGCTACATCCGTAAGGTGAAGAAATCCTTCACTTCATGATTTTTTTTTTCAACAAGAAGAACCTTATATATTCGTATGGTTGAAGCTATGCATTTCCATATCTTATGGTTGCAGCTACAATTGTATCAAGATTTGGTTTAATGAAGCAAATTGAAGCCACCATTGAAGCTGTAATACCAACATTGGGTTCAATTTTGAACTGAAATTTTTAGCAGCGGATGTCAACAATTTAATTTAATTTAGATTTTGTATTGCTTTTTATACGAATATTGAATTTTACTTTAAAAAATTTGAAATTTTTAAATGGGTATCAAAATGTTTATGATATTTTTTGTAAATAAAATATTTAATGACTAAATGAGAACAATGCATTCAATTTTTAAATAAAAGCACGGGTCTAAAATTTATTTTTGTTTGAAGTAAATATATATTTAAAAAAAAAATGTAAATTGCAGTAAAATAATTTTTAGAAGAAATGTAATCTAATAAATGTATAAACAACACATATACAGAATGATATTTATTAATAAAGAGACATGACAAGAGAAAAATAAATAAATAAAAATAATAAATTTAAATTTATTTCTAACTAATTACTAAATTTTTATGTTTTTTTTTTTTTTTTTTATCTGAATAAAACATTGTATATATATATATCAAATTATTTAAACTTCTTTACGGACACAAAGAATTTTTCTCGTTTTACTCTGACACAGTAAAGTATTTTACTATTTTTAAGGTTTGCCTTAGACTAGTTTTAAATTCAGGTCTCAAAAAGACACTCACTCTTGTTTGTAAAAAGTCCAATATATATAAATCACGTCGTTTTATTTGAAACATGTAGAAAACCGTAGCTTCAAAAAAAGTT
Source organism: Salticus scenicus (assembly GCA_963930645.1). NCBI lineage: Eukaryota > Metazoa > Arthropoda > Arachnida > Araneae > Salticidae > Salticus > Salticus scenicus. The sequence continues at coordinate 117,629,802 of OZ005652.1, read as the reverse complement.
TTGGCTAGACTTATTTTTTTTTTCTTCTTCTTTAATGTTTTAAAATGTAAGCCAAAGAAAATTTCATTGAATGTTATGAAAAAAAAAGTACTTTATTTATTTATTTTATTTTACTTTATTTTTAACTATTTAGAAATGATGCATTTAAAAAAGAAAGGGGGGGGGGGGTAATAAAACCTATTTGCAATCAAAAATTGATCTTATGAATTGTGTAAGTAGTATCAAGGTATTTCGCAAATTTTGCACTTTCTAGAAAATTATGAATTAAAAGATTTATTTTTATTTTCATTCATTTTATTATTATTATTATTATTATTATTATTTTAATCTCTGTGAATCCCATGATTTTTTCTTTTCTTTAAAAAACTCATACAAACCTCAAAATACAAAATTCTGATACGGTTTTGAAAAAAAAAAATGTAAATGTAAATAATACCATAAAAAAAAGTACTATAAAAAGTACATACTAATAAAGGTTTTAATACTTTGCTTACCCCAATTAATTATTCTATTTCAAAAATAGATTTATAACGTGTGTACTCGTACCTAAATGGGGATAGCTAAAAGCATATAAATCTTCTTAGTTATATCATATAATATAATCAGATTGTTTTACTTAGTTAATTTATTAAACCCGTTCAAAACAGACTTTTTTTTTTTTTAAGTTAGATTTAAAAATACGTTAGGTTCGTTTCAATGTGTAAAAAATAATTATTATAATTAACATTATAAAAA